>JARFOC010060304.1:0-18155 GCA_031763485.1 Osmoderma eremita | reverse complement strand
AGTACGCTTGATGTCCTAACTGGATTCTATGCGCAATCTCCCGGTTCCTCTCGTTTTTGCTGCTTATCATAGTTCCAGGATATTTAAATATTTTGACCTTCTCGAATTTATATTGCCCCACCTGTAGTTCTGTGTCATCATTAAGTCTTTCCTCCCTTGTTACCTCCATATATTTTGTCGTATTTTGGTTGATTTACAACCCTCTTTCCTTTGCCTCATTACTTATGTTTATGAGTGTTGCTTCTAAAACTGTTCTGTCCCTTGCAACTATCCCCAAATCATCCGCAAAGGCTACTACCTGCACGGATTTGCTTATTATTGTACCCCCTAATCCGCATGCTCTTATGACTCCTTCGATAGCTATATTAAGTAGAGCCGTGGACAGCCCGTCTCCCAGCCTTACTCCTAATGATTCCCAAAAATCGTGCACTCTCCGCTTCGCCTGGAATTGCAACCGCGACACATAAGGATATAAAGCGTTGCTCTTTTGGCTTCTTTCCCTTATATATTTTCACCTATTGTTTGTTTTCTTCGAAAAATAGATTCGTTCGGAGATGAGGCAAGCGATCGAAATAACAATAGATTGCCTGGTCTCGCGGTGTAACACATCAAAAAGGAACCAATAAAAGTAGGGCGCGAAATATTGGTTCGACCGACTGAGGAAAGAATAAATAAAACGCGATTTTTATGAGAAGACACGCCGGTGTGTGTGTGTCTGCACCTACAAAGGAAAAACACATTCTCCCATATTCGACTTTCCTTTGCTGAATTGGTGATCGTTCGTTGATATATCGTCCCGAATACATACATAAAGATACCTCATATAGATATGTTGATATACAAGGTTTCCTGTGAGGTCAGAGTGCTGACGCGGTTTCGAATAGGATATTCGAAGTTTTAAAATTATTTACTAGCTTCCCATCTTTTGTAAAATTCACGGATATCTCCTAAGAGTCTATGAATGGTATAAATTTGCACAAATGATAAAATGAGCGATAATATAGGAAAGATTAACTAGGCGCGATCCTGAATCCGGAAATTCAAGAAATTAAGAAATTTTGGGAACATGCAGATTTTTTTTGTGGAAAAACACTCTGAGTGGGTGAAATGAATTTTTGAAAATGGAAAATTTTCCATTCTGCCTGTGCGAATAACTCGCTAACAGTAAGAAGTATAGAAAAAGTTTTAAGCCAAAAATTGCTTGTTTAGGCAGACTTTTATTTAAAAAAAAATACCCTTACCACCTCGATGAGTGAAGAACTCCTGGATATGTATTTCGGCAACTAAGTTGCCATCCTTAGTTGCCGAAATACGTATCCAGGAGTTCTTCACTCATCGAGGTGGTAAGGGTATTTTTTTTATTAAAAAATTTTTTTTTTTTACTATTTTAAGCCACCGTACCCTATTTTGTATTTTAGACTTTTATTAGGCAGACAAAGAAAGTTCAATATATCAACAATTAATAATAATACCATATACTTGATAATTAAACCATTACACAAATCGTCATATAATGTATGCAGTATTTTTTATACATATGGACTATGTATAACAAAAAAGAATAAAAGAAATATATGTATAAATAAAATGTATAAATAACTGAACACAGATTTAAATTAATGTAAAGTTAAAAGTAAACATATAAGTATATAACAAACATATAAAATGAAGGAAACAAACTAACAATAAATTGATAAAAATTCCTCAACTGTGTAGCATCAATAACACTGGTTAACAAGTTTTTTGTCCCAAGCACAAAAATGTCTGTTTCCCATATACTTTTGCATGCTGAAATCAATTCTGTGTTCAGAATTTCTCCATGACCCTTAGTTTTTATGTTCCAGGATATTCGCATATCCACCTAAAATATACATGCATATTGTAGTATAAGAGAATATATCTTGACGTTATTTCTGTTGTCGGCTAGAGCTAGCTAGAGTCGGCCCAGCAAGGAACCCTGCGGTACTCCACACCTGATAATCTTTTCTTCCGAGAGCTTTTCTTTCAATCTAGTAGCTTGATTTCTTCCATTTAGAAACGATTTCAATAGCTTGAGGATATTTTCTCTGAAGCCGTAGTATTGTAATTTGTTCAGTAACGTGTTTTACTGAATCAAAAGCCTTGGATAGATCCAGCATACGTATTGCTACTACTTGGTTTCCGTCGATAACCTGATAAATATACTCTACCACATCCGTTATGCCACTAACTACCGTTTTTCCACTTCGATAGCTATGTTGCTTGTCAGTAAAGTAAACTCTACTTTATTCTAGACGCTATGGCTTGCATGTTTACCCATCGTGTAAAAATTATGTAAATGATGTATATGTGAAATTTAAACGCTGGCTCTATGATTAAATTAAAAAGTATTTCGTGTAACAGCAATCCACTCAAATTGTGCATCGGGAGTATTTGTTTCTCCGTTGTTAGATGCACCAATGAGATTTTACGATAAATATAATCATGTGATCATGTTAGCATGTTTTTATTGACGGTTTGTGTTGGCGTGTTGATTTATTTTTTATATTATTGTTTTCTTGTGACTCGTGACATATCCCGCGGATATTTTATCTTTTATTAGACGTTGCCATCAACCATAATTGAATGTTTATTCAATTATTCTGGTTTGGGCGTGTAAACATGGTGTATTAGAAATTCATAATGAAAACGGGCGGCAAAGGAAAGTAGCGCCTTCGTGGAACATCTGATACTCCAGTTCTAGACAGACAGGCGTCGAACTTTCTCAGTTAGGCTAATTTAAATTCTTGGGAAGTCCTCCGGTGCTGGTCTCAATTAATAATGGAAGCAATGGATAGATTTACCTACATACGTGTACCCTAAAGCACCTGGCTTGTGAAACTATCGTAAATTTCGCGTCTGTTATTTAATAACGAAGTTCCCAACAGTAGTTTGTGGTGGTTGTTATTTATTAATTGAATTCGTTACTGAATTGAGGCCAAAATGAAGTAACCCCTTGCAAGTAATGCAAGCTGATTTTGCAAAGGTATTTATCGTGAAGTGCATAATTATTACATACGAGAACAAAGTTCGAAGAACTTTCAACTAATTTCTTTTACCTACCTTGATTAAATTCAGACGGGAGTATTAGTGTAACTATTATGAACATGTTTGGGATGAAATCCTTTCTCTCCTATCTAAAGTTCTTGTACAAAAGCCCTTACAGCAGGGTAATACACGACCAGATAAAGGAATCCCGAAAGAACGCGATGGGATATTTCTTAAAGTTGCCATACAAAGTGTTTGCGGCCCGGAGAAAATTGGCACAAGTAGGCATTCGTCGTCGACCCAAGTAGAATGAATTGATCTATAATTTACAGGGTCGGGTGATTCGCTCATTCGGGGTTGCCGTGATTTGGGAGATTCTAAGGGGAGAACGTAAGAGAAAGAAGCGGAGAAAATACTGGATTTGATGGTAAATTTATAGATAGTTACCTACAGTGACTGTGTTGTAAAATGATGTAAAGTTGCGTAGTGAGTAATGATTTTGAAGTATGAAAGAGCATTTTAACTGCCTTAACACTACCTATAGAGGGTGTCTGGTTAAGGTCGGCCACCGGTCATATCTCGGCAATCCTTCATCTTACAAACTTGCGACAAAAATTTTGATAATAAAAGTGACAAGGAGAATTTCAACAAAAGTAAGCAAAATAATATCAATAATACCAGTCTCAGAAATACGTTAGGTGCATGGGCATCCTTAGCAAAATTAACAAAAAAAAACTTTTATAGTGAATACCGCAACCTGAAGAAAATATCCAAAATTAGACAAACATCAAATGCCAAGGAAATTTTAAAATTCGGACAATAAAAACAAAGCAGTATGGAAAGTTATCAATAAACAAGTTAAATCGACAAGGATTCAAACAGAACATATAATTTCATTGACAGCTGGCAGCCTAAATGAACACTTTGCTCAAATAGGGGAAAAAATGTTGTTTTCGTTAATAAATTCCTAAGAGATCCCAGCAAAATTATTGATGTGTATATGGTTATACATAATTTCAAGAGAGCTATAGAAATATGCCGGGCAACTGGAATACTCCAGAAAAAAAGTCCCAACGTTCACCTCCAACCTTGCTCGATGAAATATATGTTTCTGTTTTCGGTGCAAATGGAAGCAAATAGTACCTATAGGAATTGTTATGAACAATACTACTTCGGTAAAGACAATACTATTTGCTGACGATCAAGTAATTCTAGCACAAACGCAGGATTGTCTTCAACGTGCCCTCTTCACTCTTAACAACGTTGCAAAACATTACAATCTGGAAATTTCATCTCAGAAAGCCAAAGTTATGGCTTTTGTGGGGAAATATCCCATAAGATCGAAAATCTATATAAACAACAGTTGTATTGAACAGGTTAGCCGCTTCAAGTACTTGGGCTGCGACGTTTCGTTCGATGTGGACAGGGATGTAGATAACAAGCTGGTCACATACCAACGCATGTGTGGGACAATTAGAAGATCGATAGGTAAAATTACACGAAGCGAAACGCAACTTAAATTTTACAAAAATATGGCGGAACCCAGTCTATTATACGGCAGCGAAGCTTGGGTTTCAAAACATAAAGATCTCAATGAAATCAAAACTGAAGAGATGAAATTTTTGAGTTCAATAAGAGGATACAACAGAACCGACCATTTTCGCAATGAAAGAGTGAGAGAAGAGCTAAATATCTTTGCCATTAATGACAAGATTGAGGATTACGAAGCACGATGGGCGGAACATCCGCAGAGGTTACAGGACAGTCGGCTATCGAAGCTGGCAATGGCGTATAGGCCTAGAGGGAGAAGAGACGTGGGAAGACCTAGGACGAGGTGGAAGGCTAGGACGGAACAGGCCGCACGGCCTAACCCACGAAGATAATGATGATGTTTTCGGTGCAATCGTGTAATCATACTCGTCTGAGCAAACCACTTAAGACGAGCATAAATGTTTTAACGTTGTTAGTTCAGAGATCATTGTACGAACTTGTACAATATTACAGTCTTAATCCTCCGACGAAAGGATTAACGAGGGCTATCCCGCTCTCATTATGCACCCTAGGAGTGGAAATGTCTCGAGGTATGTATACTCGGTGCTTGATACGTGCCGGCAGCATATGCCAACAATTACGACGTGTTTGCCAGTTGTTTAAACTGGGCTGCGACTTACTTAATAGGGCCCCGGGGTAAGACCCTACAGTCACGTATCCACCCGCACTTGTAAGTACGGCTCCTACGCGCAAAGCGATTATTTTACGCGAGTTAACTGTTTATTCCCCAACAAGGGCCGAAGTGTAGTTAATTTACTTTACAAAGGTCGCCCGATTAAATTTGTTGGGGCAACGCAACCGCTTGTATGCGAATAAATATTGTACAATAACACACGCACAGTTACACGACACCCGTATGGCAATAAGCTTTACATACTGCTTCGGCCTCTCGAACGGGACACATCGTGTATTTTATTTAATATATTTGTGTTATTTCCGAGCATTAGTTTACATTTTATGTCCTAGTAAAGAGATTCGCATATTTATTACCTCATTCAATTTAACTTTAGACGGTTTATTATCTTTAAAAGGCGAATGTACTGCCGTTTGATCCGACGAGAACTAATTTCACTACATAGATCTGTGTCCGAATTCGGTACAGGAAAACAATGCTTTTCGCGTACTATCGTCGCTTTGACGTTGTGTACTTTTCTCTCCTTTGTTAGTACGGAAAATGATGTGTAAAAAATAGATGCATGAATGGAGAATATTATTGCGTTAGAACCCCCGCGATGGGTCGACTGGCACTCGACGATGTTTTGAAATCTTTTTAAAAAGTGAGATTTTTTGAAATTATTTTAATATAACAAGTTAGTGATGGAAAAACGACAGTTTCATGTTTAATATAACTACAAAACACACAAACATTTATAACTTGCACTGATGATTAACTTTTAATTAATTAACCCAAATGTTTACAGTAAATTCTATAATAAATGTTCAAAATATCCATCCGAACTATCAATACAACATTGCACCCCGTTCTTGAAGTGATCGGCTTACAATTCTTAACATTTCTAAATTGGTACTGGAGATTGTTTCTCTTATTGTGTGTTTCATATCACCTTGTGTAGTTGGCGGTGTTTAGGAGACATAGAAGGTTTTTTTTACATATGACCACGTGAAGAAGTCAATTTTAGTCGAGTCAAGTGATCGAGCTAGTCATTCAATTGGTTTCCCTCCCCATATCCATCTTTCAGGGAAATGGGTGTTTTGATGATCGTGTATTAATCTAGTGTGAAGTAACGAAGCTTCATGATACGGATACCACATCCATTGGCGAACGTTTAGGAGAACATTTTCCAATAACAACGGTAAATGATTTTCTAAAAAGTCTAAATAAACTTCTTCATTCACTCGTCCCGGATGGATTCCAGTTTATTTCTTGAAGTGAATTAATTCTAGACTACGCTGTGTTATTTGCCGTAACTCTATTTTAGTAGCCCCCGCACTTGTGTGATCCCCACATTCGAAACCGATGAATTCGGCATATATATTATCGATGATCGATTGTGAATTTTTAGTTATTCTGGTCGCGGTTCCAATTGACGGATGTAAATTGTATGTTCTTAGTTTATCCAAGAAGGCTTCTGAATTTGTATCACTCTTACTTAAATCTATGTTGAGGTCACCACTCAATAAAATGGCGCAGTTGATTTCAGATTATATTTCCAGTAGTATTGGGTCTAGTAATACAATAAATTCTTCTATACTGCCGGTTGGAGGTCGGTAGATGTGTATGATGATTATTTTTAATGGTGAAGGTGGTGGACAGTATTGGTACTGGTTAAATTTCGAATAATAAATCTAGTGGAAACTATAGCCAGCGCAATCAAAACACAGCTTTATCGTTTAGCTCGAGCTTTCGGTTTTATTTAAACCTTTTTTAAGAGTAACAACTAAAAAGACATTCGATTGATGGTGGACAATGATTACTTACATGTTGTGTATACGATTATTTTTGACATCACGATAGGCGTAATACTCACAATAGCATGTTAAAAATTTAGTTGAAACACATACATCGTGTGTCGATGTTCTTCTGTTTTAACTAATTTTTTTAACATATTATTGTGAGTATTACGCCTATCGTGATGCCAAAAATAATCTTATAAATACATGTAAGTAATGATGTTCATTCACCTGACTTGAGTGCTTGTGACTCTTTCCTCTTCCCAAGATTGAAAATTCATCTGAAGGGACATCATTTTGGGACACTCGAAAACATTCAAACGGCTGTAACCGATCAGCAAAGCGATTCCAATATCCAAGTTCCAGCACTGCTATGAGGAATGGAAGAACCGTCTCTAACGCTGTATGGCTTCCCAAGGGAGTTATTTTGAGGGGGACAACGTTCAATTGTAATTATATCCAAATAAAAATATCAGTCTCATTACTTCATTTACACACCTCGTATTCTTTGATGTTTTCCCCCGCGTAGAACACTTGTTATCTGCGATGTGGAATCTACAGAATTTTTACATGTGATCAAGCTAATTGCATTGGATCCCTAGCAGTGGCGGCTGCTGGGGTGTGGCTTGTGGGATGGAGTACTGACTAAATTTTACCAAAGTAATTTCCAAAATTTCCACAAATAAATTATATATGTTGTTTTGGAACGGTAGCAGTACCCTGGGGGTAATTTATCAAGCTATCGCCACAGAATCGTAAATTGAATTAGGGGAGAAAATCTGTTTACGTAAAACTCACTTCCGGCTACATGAATGTGAAAATGAACCATTTATCTTCTTAAATATTGATGATTTTTAATGAGCCTCTTTTTTGATCTTCGATCCTCTGTTATTGCTAGTACCATTACAGTAATAATGGAAGCAATTTCCTTTTCTGGGCTACAAAATATTTTCTCGTCCCTGGACTCCCGTTGCCCCATTGGATCCGCAATTTTTTCCCAGTTCCCACGTAGAGGTAATCTTTGGAGGGTTCAGTAAGGAGGTGGGAAATTAACATCACGACGCCTACCTGGCGACCTTGGAATTATTTTTACGACGTCACTAAGCTCCAACGCCGATATAGGCTTTTAAAATAATCGAATGGAGACCACGCCGCATTTGTAATTCAAATGGCGTGGCGCGGCCCGCTTCTATAAAGAAATTGCTAGGGTAAATATTAGAAGAAATTGGCTTCCTTCGCGAATATTAAGCTCCTAAGGTGTGCGAGAAAGATAGCGTTTATCTTTTAGTAGTATGGAGACATCAAAGCGATGCTAATTGTTAGTTAGCTTGGGAAACGAAGGTGTATGTAGCAAATTTGGTGGAGGCGTTAGTAGGGGTGTATTTATTCTGTTCGTGGGCGAATCTCAGCTCAAACAAATTTTAACATGGATTTATCACGTTTATTACCTTGATTAGCATGAAATGACATTCTTGCCATTTTTGCAAATACTCCTGGTAAAGTACTAAAATGACTTGAAGCGTGCGCGGCACGCATATCTCAAAATAAGGTCATTAACGTAAAAATATGTTAATAAAGTTGCATAATAAGGGAGATATTAATGAAAATTTCTTTGCAGTTTTTGTGGTGGTTAACCACCATTATCCTTCTCTCCTACCAAACAGATACCGTCTTTACCGGTTGAGCCACGGAATATTAAAGTAATCTTCAATGTTAAATTCCAAACGCGAATCGTATAGGTGGCAGTCTTTTCGCTTATACAATTATCCCAGATGATCAACATTCGACACGTTCGATGGTAGCGAACGCTTCCTGGCTTACAAACTTTTACAATCAATAACAATGAAACGACAAGATGTTGTAAATACATCATTGCAATATATTACACATATTTACTAATGAAGACACATAAAACTTGTAGCTTTAGAATTTCTGGCCATTCCGACTGCTTAATCTCCATTTTCTAATTTGGTGTTTCTTGATACGTTCTCTTTAGTCTTCTCTTCGTGTGTCCTATTATTCCTGATTTGATGTGGAAGAAGAAAGAATTAGGTTATCTACCATACATATACTGCAGGAGGAGCACAAATACAAAAGAAACAGAAGAACTGCTGTTGGTGTTTTTGACAGGAACATAATACGCATAAGATTGCCAATCATTTGGTCAATCTAACAGCACTACCGACAATGGAAGATCGATCACCAAGAAACAAACCGGAAGGAGTATGCACACTCAAGCCATGACGCTGCACAAAGCATAAGAAACATCGGGCATAGGAATAGGATAACCATTTGAATAGGAACCTTCATATAAAACGGGACATAAGGTGGACTTCAACAACATACAGGTTCTTAGAGCGAAGGAGGTCTACCAAAAGATACATATCTGTTAAAGACGTTCTGCAGATTGAAAAGTTCAGGATCTGCGGTAGAAAGATTGGATACGAAGTTAGGAGTATACAGAGAACTTCTTGGCTCAGTCAAAATAATACGGAATTCTTCAATAGAGATCAACCCTCTCTTATACAAGTACTTCGGGCAATACTTTGATTTCTGTCTCTTTCATGAGGCTAACATTTTCAATATTACCCTGCGATTTTCATTTATTAATTCTAGTTGGTTGGTTTGTAAGTAAAACCAACTAACTAATATACTTAACAAAACCCCATTTGATAAACCTAGTTTAGAATTAAATGATACGATCAAACTTGTAAAAACCTGAAATCGATTTCAAATACCGATTGACAATTAGTTAATTTATATGCTTTTTGGATTCAGGAAGATCAAAATATGAGTAGACTGATTGAAATCGTAAATGAATATTAAAAATACCAAAAATTTGAGAATCTCATTCCCCAAACCATATATTGTCATAATTCCACGAAGGAACAATATTGAAATTAATTTGAAATCCTGATCGACTTCCCCTAAATAACTTCGCTATCGTCTGAATACGCGTAATCTAGTAAATACATCGCAAGGGTATACACTACTCCCGGCTTCTGACAGTTTAATTCGGTTGGGGATTGACGTCACGTGGCTTGTACATCCTAGTACGAGCTGCAGTACTGTTGACCTTGGAGGAATCATAATTTGGACGATATTTAACTATTTATTCGTCTGTATTCAGAGGTAAAGTAGAAAGGCTTAGTTGTTTTCAATAAAACAGTGATTTTCGAACTTCAATAATTCTCTTTTATTTAGTCATTTGCATATTTAGGTATGTATTTGTTACTATATACATGTACAGAATATATTTTTACATCTATATTTTTCTTAATGATAATAAAAGGAACAGTTAAAGCTAAGTGAAAATGTTTCACTAAAAGGTACAAGGTGTAATGTAATAAGTAAGTCATACCAATAATATAAAATATAATTTATAATTCAACCACCCACTTACTTAACAAATTTGGTTTTCTCTTTTATTTATGTATTTGCTTAAATACAAATCCATTCCAACAAATATCTTTGATTTTTATTTATTGATATCAACAGAAATACATCTATATATTACCTTTAATAATTTAAATCTTAAAAATAAGTCACAAGATAGTGAACAGTCTTTTATTTAATTTATTTATTACATAATATATCAGTTATTTTACATTATTTGGTTTTGTAATTCTTCTATACATATTTTGCCTATTTTCCTCTGTGCATTCTTTACATTTTTATCAAATAGTACGAGCAACACGTCAAAGATAAAATGTATATAGCGTTTCCATTTTCCCCGTAATTCATATACATCACTCATGCAGAAAACGATCTCATAGCAAGCGTGAGTATTTCTTTTAATTTACAACAGAGGGCAGCTTTATCCTATTTTGGAGTAAGATCATTTTCTGCCACTATAATGTATGTGAATATAATAAGATTCCAACGCAAAATAAATAACGATTTACTGTTTCGTTTGAAATGTGACTTTATTTTACACGAAGAATGATAGAGGTCGCTTTAGTGGTAATGTGATTTAAACTGACCGATTATACGCTGTGTTCAAAGTTATATTATTAAATTGAGTTTTCTATTTCAACTAAAAAGCGTGTTTTTATTTTCATTCTATAAGGTGACTATAAATATTTTTTTAACAGTGAAATTTTGTCGTATTTGCAAATAGGTTATGATTTAACATTTGATTGAATCTAACATTAGTTAGTTAAGGCTTACTTATGTTATTTTAAAAATCTATTACAATAGGAAAGTTTTGTTGTACTCGCTTTGAACGTAGCTTGTTTGTGCTAATTTGTCAACGCAGCCATAAATGAGGTTATGTATAATATGACTTACAACGTTATTTTCCAGCACCGGTTTCGTGCTAGAAGTTTGTTGTGATGCGAACTCACAAATATCAAATTTAATTCGAGCACGTCACTTGACGAACAGGTAACTTTGAACCCAGTGTATATGTTTTGATGGAGTGAAATATGAATTTATGAAAATCCTTATATTTACCCTGTGCGTGAAAGAATTTTCTGCATTAGAAATTAGATTTAATAGAGAGGTATTTATGTACAATATATATACGTATTTGCTACACTATAGTTGAATCGTCCAACAGATGCAGTAGAGAACTATATGGCAATCCTGTAATATGAATGCGTCATATTTTTATCATGTTTATTATTGGTCAATCAGACGGCTTCATGACGGCTTGCTTACAATAGGGCAATCTGTCAAATTTCCTTGCATTTGTCATATTTGTTTTGCGTTTCGGTAAAAAGCGATACATATTTTGGAAAATAAAAAAAACAGTATATTTATAATACCACAATTATTTTACATCGTATTCGATAGTATTTACAAAGAGAAATTCAAATTTAATGTTGTTTAATTTGTTGTTCATGTCAAATCATTTATAGGAGTAATGTCAAATGCTAATTTACCGGCATTCATTCTAATGTGACACATGTATGGTTGTGCGAAGCGGAAGCGTGTTCGCATGACGGTGGTGTTGATTACTGCATCTGTTGGGCGATTCCATTATAGTTAATTTGCATATAAGAGTGACTAGAATAGATTTAGGTAGTTTCATTAGGCTTTCGTCTCCCCTGATTTGGTCCATTACTTAAGTCCTATACTAATTTTCGTTACTCTTTCAGCTTTCTATAGGTCGATTGAACTAGGTCTCTAGTAACATTTGAGGTTTAAACTAGCAAGTTATAGAGTGAAATATTTTGTGATGTGTACGGCTTCAACTAACGAAAACTATATCTCTAATCTGAATGTTGGATTTCCCGAAAAGATTCCTGCACATTCTTTAGTTACTTTCCTTGGAATTAAAATCCAGTGGTCGACGTAGTGCTTCCGTGTTCCCACTCGGAATTTGTTACCGATGTCTGGGTAGTATAAGCGACGGCGCTAATTTCCCCTTGCGCTTTGTTGGCAGGATAGTACACACAGGGGGCGGGACTACTCGTTTTACCCTTCTTATCCCTAGTCAAAGTGCCGTTTAACCTGATGGATGTGCTACCGTTGCGATTCAGGCTGGCATTGTAGTACCTGTGGAAACGCATGCTCTGCCGGCTACCGTTCGAGATGAAACTGTCGTCGTGACCGGTGGCTTCGGGCGAGTCCCTGCCCATAGTGCCAAACATCGTGTGCGAACAGAAGAGAAGTAGGAAGAGGCGTTGGAATTTCTCACCGAAAGTCACGTAGATGATGAAATTGACGCTGGAGTTGATGGTGACTAGGAGGTTGCTGGTGTCGATGAGGTAACGGATGGCTTCATCGGACACGTCGATCTGAAAGACTTCGATGAAGTTGATGATGAGCGGGAGGAGATTGCAGACGAGGAAGACGATCACGACTGCGAGGAGCATCGTGGCCAAGCCGATTTCGCGACGTTGTAATCTCGATAACCGTTGCCTTTCTCTGTTGGCTATTCGTACCTGAAAATAAAAGAAAAACTGATATATCAGGAAATAAAATATGTGAAAATATTTATTTAACGTAACTAATTTGGTGCAAAGAGTTTCGTAACTACCATTTTATAGCACCAATGTTATATGGAGTACTAGAGTGACATCTTTATTTTACCTACGCTAACGTAGAAAATAACATCAAAACAAAGAAAAAAGAAAAGAAGTGATTGAGAAAGTATACGGTACAATTCATTCTTAGGTCTACTACTTAGAAGTGAAATTGAAGTATTCATCAAGTGAATAACAATTTAAATTTAGTAGATAGCTTCTTAATTTTTGGTAAAACTTTTGAAACTATTTATGGAAATTATAGATAGCGTAATAAATTTGCGATAGTTCTTTAGAAAGGTAATCCACATGAAAATTCCATTTCAAATTTTCATCAACAAATACACCAAGCAACTTTTCAGAGTCTACAAGATTTATACTGTTATTATCCAGAACAAAATTTTTAATATTATATCTCGATAGATTACGGAAGAGTGCGCACTGGATTTTGTCCGAGTTGGTTTGTAAATTATTAAGTGAAAGCCAGCGACTTAAATTTGAGTAAGCATCGTTTACTTGTTGAATAAGATCATTAAGACTAGTGCTTCTGAATACAAGCATAACATCATCCGCATAAAGGGTGATATTACTAGTGTTACTTATAAACGATGGAAGATCATTGATATAAATTAGAAACATTGTAGGGCCAAGAATTGACCCTTGCGGAACACCTCTTGAGACCACGATTGATTTAGAATGATAAAAGTTAATAGTAACTTTTTGTTTTCTGTTTGACAGGTAATTCTGAAACTATGTTAAGTAAACTCCCCTATGTTTGATATTGCATAAATCATAGTATTAACTCAAAGAACCTAAAATTGTTAACTTTGAAGTTGAAACTTCAATTCAAATTTTCCGCCCTATTGTCCACCTGCCAGATGTCGTTGTTGACGCCCCAGTGACCACGATGCTTCTAGTAAACATTCGTAACCTCAAACTGCCCGCGATGTTGGAGCGAAGTGCGAGGTATAATAGTAGAGCCACGGTCGTCGAGGGCATTCGCGCTAGATGCTCAGCAACTGAAATTATTCGATTTTTGGGTGTATGAAACCAAATGTCTATGATGTTGTGACAAAATGTATGGCTTTATAACAGTCCAATGAAGGTTCCAGTATGTTGGCGAGGAAGAGTCATCCACAGGAACTGGCAGCAAATACTTCCGAAGACGTTGAAAATGCTCGAACGATGATTTCGGAGAACCCAAGACTATCATTACGAAAACTAGCATCGTTTGTGGGTGTAAGTGAGACAACAATATGTCCAATTGCCAAAGAGGACCTTCGATACAAATTGTACAAATAAAGATGCGGTAGGTGCTATCCGAGGCTTTCTCAGACAACGTCGATATGTTTGGCCCAAGGAATTCTGACACTGTAACAGCCCAAACTTAAAAGCCTCAGGCTACTATGTATGCAGCGTAGGTGAAATGGTTACCAATGTGGAAGAAAGAATGAGAAGGCGAAAATGTAGTAAGGATTATAGTTTACGATATATACAAAAATATATAATAAATTTAAAAACAAACACTACTTATCTAAAAACACCGGTCGGTAGAGTTCTTTGGTCTAAAATACTCAAAATCAGTGGATCTCGTATCTAAACTGTTGATCTTTATAAATCCTGAAGCCAAAGGAGTCCATGAAGACCATTACCACATACTTAGAGTCGCCATGATTTCTGGCGGTAGTATGAGCATCCTAGGGATTTCCGGTGTCATTTTAACTGCGATAATCTTCAAGAAATGGCATCAGAAACGTACTTATAGCATCCAGTTGGTGATGGCTACAGCTTGCCAAACCATTTACTTCATTAGGGATAGCAATGATATGATGCACATTGAATATTTTCTGTTTTATTACTTTACATTGAGCCAATTTGCATGGATGCTCATCATAGGATACGTGCAATATCTCAGATTTGTAAAGATCTTCCATGCTTCCGATCCAGAGCTTGTGAAGTCAATGCTTGTAGGTTGGGTAGTAACGATCATACCGATTGGATTATATAAAGATTGCTTGCGTTGCAGCCTTTGTTCCAGCAATGGAGACATTTTTATTTACTTCGTCATGATACCAATGTGCTTGGTGATTTGCTGCAATATCCTAGTTTACATAGTTGTCATGGTTAACATATCTAGGAGCAAGTGTCAGGAATATGGTGTTAGGATTGTTAAAATTAAAAGGAGGGCTGCTATTCTTTTACCATTTCTGCTGGGAATTTCCTGGATATTCATTTTTACTATGGTATTCCCATGGCCTTGGGTGGTGTTGGTTGGTTCTTATCTGTTTTATGTTATCACACCAATGAATGGGTTCGTATTGTTTGTGTTTGTTGTAATTGCTGATAAATCTACCAGGTTGTTGTGGAGGAATAAATTCAAAGGAATCGCAAATATTAGAAGACGGAATAGTAGTAGCACTAAAGATGTATCTATTTAACGATACAGTTTAAGTTTATTGGATGAATTTTGAGTAATAACTCTCCATTTTTCAATTATGTATTTTGAATTAGATTTCTTTATGTAATAATATATCGTACTGTAGTGTAATAGTAAAGTATATTATTCTTTTTTGTTTTATATTTTTATTCAACAAAATTATAGGAAGTTTCCATTAACTAGTCCATAATCTTTTTTTACGCATGCGTTTTACAAAACCCATTTTTCTTTGTTAATATCACAGACTCTTCGCAAAACCCACATCATTTTCGAGCATTTTTTTACAAAGTCCCATTATCGCCCCGTTATTAGTTTCAAACTCTCATGAGGTCTAGTCATTTGAAATTAAATTTCCTACAGATGGCGTTGCGATCGAATACTGGACCTCGCTGAACACACGTATCAGGAGCACACGGTTCGGATCAAATTGTTTTCTTTTTCTTCTTAGACAGCGCCGGGCTGTCCTGTCGTACAGCGAAACGCAGTTAGGTGAGAAGTTTTCGAAAGACTCGGGAAAACTAAGTTGCGTCGATAACCCGGTTCAAGACATTACCGCATTATCTGGTTGGATCCCATGTATTCTCGGCCACGACGAGACTCGACCGTAAATAAACTGAGGTAAATTTATTTACCTTTGGGTCGGTATATGGTCGATGCCAAAATCATTATGGTCTGTGCAACATAGTTTTGGTTAAAAGGGATGGTCGTAGGGTTTGTGGCTTGGAATATTAAGTTTGTATAACATGAGATGTTAATTCTAATATACAGGACGTTCAGTAACTTAGAAGTTGGGTTTCTGATACAAAATTCGTTACCAACAATGTGTTGGTACAACATTTAAATTGTGCCATTTTCAATTTGCAAATAAAGCATGCGTATTTTATAAGAATAATAGCGCAGTAGACTTAAATATGATTAACAACATGATTAACATTTACTCTTTAAATCTTCTGATTATAATTTTATAAGCCTTTGAAAACGCGTTTGATTAACAGTAGTGTTAAGTTAAATGTTTGACTCTTTTGCTTACTGAGGTTGACCTCTGGGTGGCGCTGCTGCAGCGTTATTAGGGTTGACCTATAGATGGCGCTGCAGCGGATAGTGGGGACGATCAAAACGAATGTGAAGGTAGAAAGGCGGTTGTTTGACGTAATAATAGATATATACACGTAAATACCTCTGTAAAGAAAAAAACAAGTAAATCTTCTTTAAACTAAAAACAGTGTCTCAATCCAATAAATACATTGCATCCTATCGTAAACAAGTAGTGAACCTGTTAATCAAGCGTCATTTGGGCTGCTAAGTATTTGACCTAACATATAGGAAATAATAATTTAGCTCGATAGAGAATTTGATAGGAATGTTGCATTGCCAAAAATTTTCAGTAGAAAATTCCTACTTAAAAAAAGACTTAAAACACACCATACCACATAAATATATACAAATTGAATACGTATTTCGGCAACGAAGCTGTTGCCGAAATAGATAATTAGTTTGTAAAGCCTGTAGATAAATGATTGAAAGGTGTTTGATTTTAATGCGACGAATTTTTGTCTCGGAACGTTGGCGCTCCTAGAGCCATACAATGCATTCGAAATTGATTATTGGCGTCATATTTGTGTTATGTTTCTGTTTTGATTTTCCATACTTTCGATTTCATATACTTAACTTATTATTTTACTTGTTTAGAAAGGCTTGTGTACTTGTCACTCTTTTACTGCCGGATATTTCTACTTGGTAACCGAGAAACTCGTTACATAAAAACGTAGAAATATCTCACCAGCGCGGATATGTGAACTCACAGAACAATATAATTTGGTTTGAAGAAAATGACCATCTCTTCGTAAAGACTCAGGTGATAGGCAATTTGCTCATTAGACGATGAATTGTTTATAATATCATATGTGTGTGTTAGACCATTTGCTCATAAATTGCTTATAACAAGCATCAAATACCAACAGACTTAGAGATTATGTTACAGATCTTATAACTGTGCATAGAATTGACCTATAAAACTGGATAATGCTAAATGCTATGAAATTTCATCTCACCTATTCATTGCCGTTATGTTATTTATCAAGTACATATTTATATAACACAACCATATTTGCTTTTATATAATCGTAAAAGGCTAGTTACATGTTTTTAAATCTTCAATTCAAAGGTTGTTTCACCCCATTGAATGAAAGTTATTTCCAGACGAATGCAATAAAGGCTGTGATATAATGAGTTTTCATCTAGGGACGTTTATTAATTTTTTTGGTTGAATCAACTGTTTTACGCGTAATTTACTTTTCGAATTAAGTACAACCAGACGTGATAATTAAGTCTGATTTTTTGCAACCAAACTATACAATACTAGCTATAATTTTTTTGTAATATCACACATCGAATATGGCCCACTTATACTGTATAAAAAAATATATACAGTTGCTCACGAAAGTGCATACATAGTAGAATAATTTCTAAATTTGCTGCCAAAATAGAATGTGACAGAATAAGACTGATTACACTGGTCAACAGAATTTCAGATTTATTTTGTCCCACGAGATAAATCAATAACACTTATTTCATATCTGTTTTCAGAATTTTTCTATCAGTCAGGGTCTGAGAGTGTCAAACCAATGAAATTTTGTGAAAGTATAGATTATAATTTGTATATAAATCAGGAAAAAATGACGTACAAAGTACTTTTGGCTATACTTTGCATCAGAAACATCTCTCTTCAGCGTCCAGCAATAGTCTGCCAACATAGCAGGGCTCAATTTGGCTTGGTA
>JARFOC010060283.1:0-18157 GCA_031763485.1 Osmoderma eremita | reverse complement strand
TCCCGAAGAAGACTTGTAAAATTACCTCGACTGGCGAAGGGTTCAACCAATCAGAGGCCGGCAAATATTCATTTAAATTTGGGATAGGTGCATGTAAGCTCCGTTGGTTAGAGTAGATTCCGGGCAAGGGTATTAAGCGAACTGCTGTACTTCGCATACGCATGTGTGCCGGAGAAGGCCGGAGAATGGTTCTGGATAATCCTGTCAGTCATGGCGTGGTTAGTCGCTTCCAGTTTGTGAAAGAACATGTGCTTTTACATTGACTTAGATCATTGCTGACGAGAATATACTGAAGTCGGTTGCGATTATACTCCTCTTGACCACTGAAAGGGATAACAATAGATATATTGTTGTAGAAAAATATAAATAATAAAACTATATTTTGCTGGATTTATTTGCAGTTCTCAAATTCCCAAGCATTGCAACAATACTAAACACGGTTCAAGCATTAGTAACTACGAGTTAATTTAAACAGTAAAATTATTACACCTTCTATTATGCTCTTTTATTAAAAATCAGTGCTTATTTGTTTTCTATTTACAAATTTGGAACAGTTGTTAGCTCGTTACATACTTTTGCTTTTTATTTGCACAAGTGGAAAACTACATGCAATTTATACAGAATATCCCAAGTTGAGTAGCCTATTAAAATATTTTTGGGAAGGAAATACACAATTCTGAAAGTAAGTACACTGCTCTAGGCCAAAGTGATCTTCCAGAGCAAACTATTTTCAGTTTTGCATCATTTCCGGTTGATCATTAACTTTCTTATTGTAAATGGAATATTATACTTTTTATTGCAAATTCTAATTCTAAACGTTATTCTAAGTAGAAAATGAAAGGTTTCCCTGCACCTAAATGTAACCGATTTTGAAATGTCTTCAAACTTATGTAAAAAATTGTTTGGGACCTCTCATTAAAAAAAATGTCTACCCAATTTTCCGCAATAAATTTCAACCAAAGTATTTATTGACTTAATACAAAAAATGTATAAAATCTAGAAAAAAATTGAAAATAAGGAGAAAAATAAATTTAAGTCACTTAAAGTTCACTTTCAGTGAGCGTCTTCAAAAAAAATAAGCATGATTTGAAAAACATTTTTTTTACAGTTGGTCAGTAAAAGATATTCTTAATTGTTTATTAATATTAGTGTTGGTTTTAAAGTGATAAAATACAAATGAAATAATTTTATTTATTCTCATAAAGAAGTACTGAATTTATTTTGAATTCACGGGGAATGTGATAATATTGTTAAAAGAACCTGTAGAAAATTTAATGTAAAGCATTGTATTGCGAAAGACTGGGTTAATTCTAGCAAAATATATCATTAAAATACACAATATTTTAATAGGCCACTCAACTTCGGAGACCCTGTGCTTTCACAATCAATTCAAACGACTGAGGTCCATATGCAAAATTGAAATCTCTCTTGCTTACTCTAATTACCTTCACCTAACGGAAATTTTTATTAAACCTAATCCGAAAGATGTTTTCCAATTTATTCATACCAATAATGGCGCCACACGTATACCGAACGTTTTATTTCACAATGGTGTTTGTGTTCACCGTCTACACGAAATAGTTGATGCCTTTGCTGGAAAATTCTCTTGTATATATGTATATTAACACTACTCAATTCTCTGATCATTCTATTTGTGTTCCCTTCACATCACAACCTGTTTCTGAAGAAGAAATCAGAATTATATCGAAACATTGCTAGAGATGATTTAATGCCGAGCTTTCTTGTACACGATGCTAGATTTATACTTGCTAAGTCTTCGACGGCCTTTGACTTACCTGGAAATTCCAGTACTTCCGATTCATCTACAATTGAAACATACCAGAGTAATGCCCGGTTTCTGAAACGAAAAACAGCAGTTATCTGTTCGATATCTGGCCGTTTTGCATGTAAAGCGGCCAGATATGCTGTTGTTACGTCTCAAACCGTTAGGTGTAAGGCGGTGTGTTGTTGATTTTATTCTATTTTCCGCGTGTATATACATATCTCTCCATGCTTTTTTATCTTGATGTGTATTTATTTCCCATGTGTTTCCTATTCTACGTATTTTCTCACTTCTTTACTTATTTATTCATTTATTTAGTGACCCAGTATAGGACACATAAAAAGCGCAGACAATACAATATAATTAAAAATCAAAGTTGCATCATAAGTGGATTTTGTAATTTTAAACTAAAACTAAAGCTAAACAATTGAACCAGTTTGTTGATGTTAATTTACTATGCTCTCCTCACTGTTTCCCATTCGCATCAAAACTGTATCTGGTGCACGAGACAAGATGTTTGTTCTTGCTGTATTATGGCTGAAGTTAATTTCAGTTCTTGCGCTAATACGCGGTACATAAAACTGTATTGGGTCTAAAAGAAATGTACCATCAACATCGTTATTCAACAATTTCACCAGAAATTTTTAGCAGATTCAATTTCTTCTGGATGTTAATGAAGGCATATTGTGTCGCTCCAAGAGCTGTGTCTGTGAAGCACCTCTCTCAGGATAATTCCCATAGAGCTTGAAGCTTAGGTATTTCAGATATTTATGATTTATGGTGAATCCGATCCAGTTGTAAACAATCGCAAGCATAGATCGGGTATCAAACCAGAACAACGTATTCCAACTTACTCGGCACGATTGCATAATAGAGACCTTATACCATCTTCCCGCGTTTTTCTCGGTCTTCCCCTCTTTGTTTTTACTCGGCACTTGCGTTTTGTTTTTGTTAGTTAATTTCCCGGCATACGACATACGTGTCCGAACCATCTAAGTTGTCCCTCCGCTATTTTGTCATTTATGAACTCTACATTTAGTTTTTCACTGAACACTTCGTTTTCTATTCGGCTTTTTTTTGTTTTGTTCTCAATTTTTCTTAGAAATCTCATCCACCGCATTTAATCGCGACTTATGTTTGTGCATTAATGTGCAAACTTCACTACTATATGTAAATGTCGGCCTTACTTACTTTTTCCACTACTTTTGTGTTGATCTTGGCTGATGTTTCTTTCTTCTTGATATAAAATACAAATAATAGGATACGGTGGCTAAAAATAGTAAAAATAGAAAATAAAAACGTTTTCTTCATCATATTTTCCCAGTATTTCCTATTCTTTCCTTTATCTCCTCCTTTATTTCCCCATTGTTTTCTAGTATTGTCCCAAGGTATTTATAATACTCCTCTTGTTCCAATGTTTTGCGATGTAGTCTTATGTTATGTTCTTTGGTTTCTCTAGGAATTATCATTGTTTTCGTTTTCTCTTCATTTATATTCATGTTAACTTTTTTTGTGAATGCTCTATCTATCACTTCTAGATTACATATATTTCACGTCGTTCTCTGTTTACGTTACAATCATCGTGTCATCTGCGAATATTAATTCATTTAACTCTATTTGCAGCATTTTCCAGTATGCCAGTTTTAAGGTTCTCGTGGTTTTCTTTGTATTCTTCATGGGCTCATCCAGTACCATTGAAAATAATAGTGGATTCAGCAAACATCTTTTAAGCCCATTTTTGTAACAAAATTCTTGTGATTCCTCATTATTCGTTCTCACTACGTTGTTGTGTCTTTGTACATGGCCTTCATTATTTCCACTAAATTTCCATCAACTTTTTTTTCCAAGAATTCCCCATACATCCTCCCTTCTTATTCGGTCAAATAGCTTATCTACCTTATCTTACTATATTTACTTAATATTTTTACGCTGGCCTGTCTCGTGTACTTCTCCTCTACTTCAGAGTAAGTCCAGTTTTTAAAAAGGGTGATAAAACTCATGTTGATAATTACAGACCTATATCAATTATAGCTCCATAATACAATGTCCTACGTCTCGTCTGCTCAACATGGTTTTAATCGTGGAAGGTCTACAGTCACAAATCTCGCTACCGTCAGTCATTTTATTAGCAACCAATTTGATACTTACCCAAGTTGACGTAATATGACGAATTTTAGCTGCGTTTTTGACATTATTGACCATGGGTTACTATTAAGTAAATTGCCAGCATTTGGATTAAGCTCTTTGCTGAAGAGACTTTTACAAAAGAATTAAAAGATCGCACTGCGTCTTCTATAATGGATATTCCATCCGTCATCTGGTGTACCTCATGGTTCGTATTTAGGCCACTTTTTTTGTAAATGATCTATTGATCTCTCTATCTTGCCTTGTACTAGCTTACGCTGATGACATAAAAATTTATCTACCGATTAATGATATCTGCATTTACAATATAATTTGAATGTAATTGCAATGTAGTGGTCTGTCCATACATTGAAGTTAAATGTTAATAACTGTTTGTCAAAATGGATTAGATCTGTATTATAATATAAGGTGTTTTGACTTCTTTAAAAACATAGTAGGAAGAGTTTAAAGTGTTAAGTTACGAGAATAAAATAATGCGTAGTTATTATGAATAAACAAACTAAGAGTACTTTTACATTAGAATGTGTTGTATTTCTAGTTGTCTGTATACATACATGCATAATAGATTACGGTAACAGCAAAATTCAAAAGACCTCAAAATAAATTTTTATGAAAGGTTTTAATATAGTGATTAGCAATTTTAGACCGCTTGGGAGACAGCTTTTCGAAATTGCACTTAAGATACGACCAAAATATTTTTAACTTCCTCACAATTAAGTGTGATTAAGCACGGTGTTCGGAAGCGAATTTCTGCATGTTGCGACAGTTTTGGTGGTCTCATTCGCATACACGCTATTTGTACGCGATTAGCGGATATCGCTCCTCGTCAACTCTTCATCTCCATACAAATTTAGCCGCTCCATTAAGAACGATCGTAGTGGGATCCGTTCGGGCGAAGTTCTCGAGCTACTGGCGCTCCTCAGAGGCGCTAAAGCATTGTGCCGCGGGTACGGTAGAAAGTAAGACAGCGCAAGAAAGTTTTTCCGCCCTCTCCAGCTTAAGAGACGGAAAGAAACGCGTTCTGGGGAAAAGAACAAGACAGCAGACGACTCCACCAATTCGTCCGTCGCGGTGTCGCTGGTCCGGTTCAGTTGCAACTCGTCGATGTCGGCGAATAGATGGGTCCGTTACACCGGTTAGCGTCGTTGTTCAACGCCAGTGTCATTGACGCGAACCACAATTACAAGACGATGGGTGTTAAAGGAAAGAAACATCCGAAGTTCGCCAGTGACTTGGATATATTCGCGCGCGAATCGGAGAGGATTACAAAAAAGGCGTACATCTGGACTTCCATACGTTTACCGAAGAAAAATAACAAAGGTAATTGGCGTTACTTTCGAATTTTTTCAAAGCTTCGGTTAGTCGGAAAGTGATATACTTTTAAACAGGTATTAGTTTCATTTTCTAATACACTTCATCTGTTGCTGCAGGTATTTCCGGAATAATATTTAAGCATTTTATTTAATGGCAAAACTTACACACAGTGACAATTGGTTTTAGAAAATAGCAGACACGGGGTAACTGTCCCATGGAAATATACCAAGTTTTGTGACATTTATTTAAAGTAATACACAAAATCTTTCGGCGAATATTTCTGTTGTTAACCCATTCTTTATTCTCTCAATGAAATTTGCAAGGATCGCCAAACTACTTTCCATTTGTGTATACCAGTTTTCAGACAAATTAATGTTCATTCATATTCTGCGTAAGATATTCAGTAGAATGGAAGTTTACTGCCTTTGTAAGGTATATAATGCCGTTTAAAAATAATCGTAACCTAAAGCAACATTTTTATTTGATTTTGCTGTCTTGTTATGCCATCTTGTAAAATATGGTTGTTTCAACTAACAAAGGTTCAGCTTACTTTTTTTAAACATTCTGATGACAAGAATATTAGAATACATTTAAATTCATAATTTGCTTTTTTTTTCTTAAAAAGGAAAACCTCATTCACTTACTTATGTTACTTATGTTATATTTATAATTAATATTAAAAAATAGTTTATTTATTAAATCAACTAATGGGTATCATTTTATGATTCCATGTAACTGATATAGCAAAGCCCCATGTCTTTCACCCAAGTAGATATAAAATAGATAGGAAAAATCTTAATGGCCACACGCACAGTTGTGAATATTTTTAAAATAATATTACTAAAATTTTATGCATTTTATTTTGTGCGAAATAGGGAGGACTAAAGAAACAATACCAGCAAAAATAAAAAAAAGCCTTTTCTTTAATTTACTTACAAATGATCTAAATATACATAGAAATGCGGACATATCTAAATATATGAAACTTGGAACATTACTAAAGCGGCTATCTAAAGGCTATCAAACAAAAAAAATCTAAAATTTTAGAAGAGGAAGAGAATTTTTAAGAGAAGCGGATGATAAAATATACTTACAATTAGCTATGAAAGTGAATGTAAACTTTATTCTATCAACTTTTGTAAATAGCTTATATCCTAGGTTATTTTGATAATGCGATACAATGGAGCCTGCAGACGAGAGGAAGTAGTTAATATATGTGTGGAAGACCTTCGATTATAAAACAAAAAACAATGTTCCTAGAATGTGTGCAGTAACTGATGTAAACTGCATGGAACTAATAAAAAATATATAACAATCTTCGGCCTAAAACAGTTACCTACAAACTTTTTTTTCTAACTTATCGTCATGACTATTTAATTAGTTAACTATTTAATTAATTGCCCTATTAGTATTAACACTATGGGAAATATTCCTAAAGAAATTGCCACTTTTCTTCGTTTACCGGATCCTCATCTTTATACAGAACCTTGTTTTAGAAGGTCCAGTGCTACACATATAGCAAATAATGGAGGTGATATTTTGACCATAAAACGATTAGGTGGTTGGAAAAGCTGGTCTGTTGCTGAAAACTACATTACCTCTTCTATAAAAAAATAAGATTGATGTCGGAAATATGTTTGCACAGAAAAAGAACGTTAATTTGCCTGGATGTTCTGGCAATGGTACACAAAGAAACAATATCACTATCACAGAGATGATAATATTCAACAGAATGTCTCTTCTGCACATGGTATTACTATCAATTCAAATGTAAATATAAATGTATATAATAATTGCATATTTTCAAAGATTGATTAAAATATTAAATCTAAGAGTGTTACTTTCTCTTTGTAATAAACTATTTACTATTGTATAGCAAATACATGTAACTACAATAAATTTTGTTAATTGAAATATAACCTTAAAATGTCACATTGATTATTGTCGCAATGTCACCAACTTAAAATAAATCCGCTAAATGTCCCATTTCTAATACGCAACTAGTGCTGTAATAGACCTTATTACAGCACAAGTGCAATAAAAAGTATGGTTACAGTACTAATTGCAAAATGTAAATTATGAACAGTCGCAAATTTACGTATTGCGCAAACACCTGCTCATGATGCAATTTTTGTGCAGCTGCCGTTGCTGAGTTTACCATAAGATACAATCATTTTCCATCCAGATGTCAGCGACATTTGTACTACCATGATGTTGGCATTATGTCCAATTGTCTTTAATTTGGAGCTTATACGGCAGTTGGTAGTAAAGCAAGTCGAATATTAAATTCAATCTTTTTTGGAGATCGCCAGACCAATTATTTTTTACAAGCGTGTTTTAAACATTCGGCCGTTTTACTAATAATGAGGTAGAAATTTATGAAGATATTTTCATTGGACTACATTATTTCAGCAGCATTTTGTATATAAATTATGCGTAGTTAAAGATCTACTGCCAGAAAAACCCCGAAACTTGACTAAAACATATTTTTTATTATTTGTCGCAATAGACCACTGATCCCGGTGATTGAAAGGTTTTAAAGTCTTAACCCCTAGTCAATACAATATTTTTCCGTATGAAATTCTCGTAGCCCTGTTATTAGAAATTGACTCAAAATGTAGGTTAATTACAAATTTGCATGTATTAATATATTAGCTGGATGCTTTGCCACAATATTTCTTGTTTTTGCCATTAGAAATATTTCTCAATTACAGAAAGATTTCCATGCGTTAGTGTTCTTTGCGCAGAAACCGCAGAGAGTATTTCTTTATTTTGCTTGTCGTCAGCATACTTAAAAATTGATTTGCAGAGAATTTTTGAAACTAAAATTCCTCACATAATATGGAGCCCTGACATACCTTTATTCAAACATTCCAAGAAAAAGTGGTCTAGTTTAATAAATAATACCTATCAAAATAGGATGAAGGATAAACGATTACATTAGGGTTGGAGGAAATTAGAATTCGTATTTTAAATTATATAAAATCAGGTAAATTAGATCGATACAGACACAACAAGTATAAAGAACTATTTGAACTAAAAGCAATATTTTCCAATGACGAACAAAATAAGTTAAAAACTTGCCCTCCTGATATCGCACTAACAATAAATACGTTGGATAACTCGCGCAATATATTCCATGAACATTTTTTTGTCCTGGAATCAATCAACGCTTTCTTCAAAAGATGAAAAATCATATTTTTATATTTGATGCTTGTATCAGTTACATTTTTAGATTGTCATTTTGTAAAAAGTTTGAACTTATTGATGTAATGTGTGGCTCATTACTGAATTGAAATTTGTTTTCTGATTGGTCACGTGATTACGAACCCTCAGCAAACTGCGTGTTGGAACAAAGCTTATACAGGGTGCCTTATAAAAAAAGACGAGTCCGTATCACCTTTATTTGAATAATTTTATCAGCTGATTCTATAGCCTATATCCAGCCATTTAAGTTTTCGTTCCAATTATTAAAATCGGTCTTATAAAGGCGGGCAAAAAAGACTATTAAAATTTTTTTCAAAAGATTTATTTAAAAAAAACTTAAAATGTAGGTTTTACAAAACGTCCCTTAAAATGGACATTATGCAGTATTGTGACTGGGCCAATGAGATTTTTTAAAACATCCTTGTGGATGTAGGCCTCTATTGCATTTAGTACAAATGAAATTAGCTTTCTTGCCGCAATTTGCACATCTCTTGTCCGTTTTCGAATATTCAATCATGTGATTTCGGCCATCAAAACGGATATCAATGTTTATATTTGATAGCTTTGGGCCTTTTATAGAAGGCACGCCGTACATTTCTAGGTATGTAAGTAGTAGCTATATAGCGACGGAATTGTAATAAATTGCTGCAATTTGGATCATTTGGTAAAAGTTTCTTCCTCCATTTACGACCGATGCATCCAATAAATAAACAAATCGATAAACAGCTACTAACTGATCCATTTTATCAATGCCACCCATACATCGATTATACCGTTGAAGTACTTTTGGCTGAGCTATTTGTCCTCTTGCATATCGTTTACAGAATCCAGTTTCGTTCTTGTCAAAATTAGTTCCTATGGTAACTACATAGACAATAGTCTTTCCATCAGACCGGAAGAGGCGTTTGTGAGGATACTTTGCAAAGCCTGACATCAAAATACCACAAATGAAAACCTTTAGTTCATCCAAGCACATTTTAAGATCAATATTCCTTTGAAGAGCATATAAATTAGTTTGTTCAACAAAATGACTTTGAATATCACCAGAACAAATCAGTTGAAAAAAGTTAGTTGGGGTTTTTGCTGACTGAGCTTGAATGATAGGAAAGATAACTTCACACCTAGTTTCAATTTCGTAAGTAGGATTCCTTTTGAATCAATTGAACCAACGGTTTGCGAGTGGTGCATCGTCGCTATCACTCCAATCATCCTCACATCCTTCACGTTGAGTTTCACACTCTTCATTTAGCAACTTTGCACCAAGATTTCCTTCATGTTCATCATCACTTGTTTCTGAATCATGATCAGTGTCGTATCCGTCCAGAGGACGGATTTTCCAAATTAATAAGTAAAGATAGCAAGGACTGTGGGGCAGCACGATAAATACACTGTTCGGATTACTCCTCCCGCACAAGTATTAATTAATTCGGGACGACAACTGTTTCGGGAATACGTGGATTCCCATTCTCAAGTCCGACACCGGTGTATCGGGTATCCACGTATTCCCGAAACACGTGTCGTCCCGAATTAATTAATACTTGTGCAGGAGTAATCCGAACAGTGTGTTTATTCCAAATTATTATCGAACTCTTCCAATTCTTCTAATATTTCGCCAACTGTAAGCCTGATAAAAATAATAATGAAAACTACCCATTCAGCACAGAGTCCCTTTTAGGGGTTATAACAAAAAAAACCACATATTACTCAAATTCTAAAACTCATTAATCTTTTAAAACTACAATAATCAATAACTTACATTCATTTTAATAAATACTCATTAAAAAAATGTGAATATAATGTCGGATTGGTAATATTTTTTGAAATGTTATTTACCCTCCACCCATTTTGCATATTTCATTTATTCCGTTATACATTTTTTGCACAAAATAAAGTACTAAACACCAATTATTTCAACTCAACACTTGCTATTGCGACAATAGACATTCGCAAGAGTGTGATAGCCCGTTTAATTACAATTTTTGTTTTGACGTGCCGTCGTAAAGTGGAATTAGGTTAGTGTCCCTTTAAAGGGATCTTATACACTAATGGGTTAAGTCGCTCTATGGGCGCAGGCGTAATAATAATAACTTATGGCCGCCTTTGACCCTCTGTAATTGGCTCACACTGTTGGGGAGAGGTGTGAATTATTATTATTATTAAATAAAGGCAGTACGGCCTCGTTTTTTTTTATAAGACAGCTTGTATATCAAACATATCTGCCTGCACTTATAAATGACCTAATATGATGCAATTTTTCAAGCATCCATTGCGAAAATGTCGGTATATATGGTATTTAACACAGGAGTCAGCAACTGTAGCCATTTTCCGATAGTGGAAGAACATAAAAGGTTGATGATAAAAGATAATGGTGACAGCTTTAACTAGCGAAAGCTGTTGTTATAGAATAAAACTAGGTACTAATGATACAACCAAGAGTTGTAAATAATTTCCTTGGAATATTCTCTGCTACTTATTTGCTTTCCTATTAATTTTAATAATACATCGTACTTCATGCTTTGTTGAACATGGTTACTTGAAGGTACGTAATGAATAACTTCTAGCTTTCAAAAATAGGTTTTTTTTGGTGAACTGTGTTGTCATGTAGGCACCTGGAAGAATTAAGCTATTGTGCTGAATTTTTGTGTAGATTGTTCGTGTATCAAATATAAACTTTTGCAACGGTAAGACGAATGACATTCACACGAGGCAATCAAGAGACATTCCAATGCACTTCCTTATATTTCTCAGAACCATACTATAAAGCATAGAATTAAATTTCACGGTGTGACTGTCGAATAGTAATATTAAGTTTCTTCTTATTAGATATATTGTCTTTTATTGTTTTAAAATTTGTTCTTGTGTTTTACTATTATGCGGTGTTAAAAGCTGTAAATCAAAAGACTAAAAAAAAATAAAAAGCTAAAAAGTAACACGTTGGCAATGGTAGATATTTTAATTGATGTGGAGAAGCCAATATAGACCCACATTTCCTTGGTTTTAATTTATGACTGTTAAGGATTTTGGAAAGAGACCGCCAATGAACATGTTTAATATTTATATTGACAGGAAGCCTAATTAAACGTACAACATACATGACAAATTACATATCCCCGGAATATCAACCTTGTGTTACTTTCCATACGGCGAAGTACTAGTATTTTAAATACGTGTTTGTTTGCGATAAATGGGTATTCAGGATCGCAACCACCAATTTGGAAACAATTTTATTTCCGTTTTTATTTGAAGAACTTTTTGTATTAGAATAATTCGTGGTTCTTTAGGAGCGAAATGATCACCTACGGGATATACTTTGCATTTTTTAAGAAAAATTATAATTTTTAGAAAGAGAACAAAGGAAATACTAGTTCTAAATATTATAGTACATATTTTCCATATAGCACCCCCCTGCATTCAAAACTTTATATATTCTGTCAGAATAGTCATTTTCGTGGAATAATTGAAAATCAGTCAACCAAATACCAAGACAATCGAAAAATTTTATTCGTTCCTTTGGAAATGGACGATTAGGAGTTTAAAATTTAATTCGATCGCGAATTTTATTATTTAATTCTCTTATAAATAAAATACGATTCGCCAACGGAATTTTATTTTTACGATTGTTTCGCCAACACAATGATTTCGTCAGACAATACTTACGAAAACTAATAATTTTATTAATTTGATTTTTATTACAACTAAAAATAAGTAACAGCTTTCTTTAAATAATCTGAGAGATACTAATTACTATAAATTACTTCAACCATTGATTGTACGGACATCAGTTCCTTTACTCTTCTAATACTTATCGACCATAAGGATAGATTTGTGTTGAACTTTTTATGTTAGTTTTAATCGCTACTGAAGCTTGATTCATGGACATAGATTGTGTTGCAAATGGCATTTGTCCTTGATCAACTGCACTGCCTGATCTACCCTGTGGTGCCACCATCATATTTCCAGTTGGTTGACCAGATTGTCCATTATTATTTCGTACTGCCTTAAGACCCTTCCCCACACCAACTGTTGTTGGTAATAAAAGTGTATCTGAAACACTTGAATGCTGTTGTGTGTTTCCTCTGGTTGACGATTCAACTTCCCATTCTTCTCTACCCTTACTAACAATGTCCCCGATATTACTTGCAACTTTTTGATATGCGGCAACTTGTTTCTGTGTATTTTCATAAGCAACCGTAGCTGATTTATGTTGTAGCTGTAGCATTTTGCTCTCTGCTGGTGGTTCCAATTTTGTAAGTAAGTAACCCGGAACTAAGTCATGAGCAAAAGTTGTAACTCGATGTTCTGTTAATTGGGCCAACTGATTATTTCTTTCCCGTGACAACATTAATGATAGAACGGTAAGATTACGTAAGACAGGACATTTGTCATGATTTAAGATTTTTTATGACGAAGTCAAGTGTCCAGATAATAACGCAAAGTCATCAAGAAATGTAGGCCAGTTTAACGGTTCATATTCATTTTTGTACTTTATAAACCATCTAAATAATTGGGTTGCATCAGCATTCTTTTACCTCCACCAAGTACAATCTGCTGTAATTCAATTTTTGAAAGAACCTAACATTAGCTATTTGTCTTTTTGGTACCTCAAGTGTGTTAGACTTGTCTGAGGAAGCCACTGTGTTAACGAAACAATTGTAACATTGTGTTGTAATAAACGATGAAGGATATTTTTATCATTTTTACTACATATTCATCATGGACCTTTACCAAGTAAAAGCTGAAGTAATTCAATCATCAGTCAACATTATGTCGTTATTTTTTATTAGTATCAAAGCACACAATCTTAACTGAAAACGGTTAGAGATGCAAATAAACATATTATTCAGAAATTTTGATAAAAAGCTCTAAACATTAAGCATTCTTGTTTTTTCGATAATTTAAGTAAAGTATTACCTGAAATTATCAGGTAACCAAATAAGTTTGTGCCGTCTTTGTATAAAGTAGTGCGTGAATACTTTTAGTTGTTGATCTATAGTACTTGTTTTGTTATCTGTCATCTACTTTAGTATGAATTCTTCTTTTATCGGATATATAGTGAGCTTATACAGTCCATCTAGGCCTTGAGCTGTGTGATTTCTTTCCACTTCTTCCTGTTCCTTGCTAGCCCCCTCCAACTTCCAATCTGTTTCCCCGCCAGGTCCTCCTCCACTGCTTGTATCCATCTTTTCCTCGGTCTTCCCTCCTTTCTCCTTCCTTCCGGTATCTTCCAGGCCACACCTTTAACATTTCGTCCATCATCCATTTTTCCAGAGCCTGCAGAGACTGCAATGGTCCTAGCCATTGCAGTCTTCTACTCTTAACAAACTCTCCCACTCACTTTCCTCCATACAGTTCGTACAACTCTGCATTCATTCTTTTTTCCCATCCTAGTTCTGTATGTCTTCCTCCTAATATTCTTCTCAAGATTTTCCTCTTTCATCTTTCTATCTTCAATTGGTTTTTCTAGTTCATAACCCAGGTTTCACATCCGTAGGTTAGCGTTGGTCTTAGCACAGTCCTATAATTTCTATTGGACCCATAAATCCTATAAATCTTAAGTTTGTTATCGGATACATACACATTGAATAATTGAAAATGCCAACGAATAAAATTTTAAGCAGGCGCTGTATAAACTTACCGTTGCGATAATATATGAATGTAGTAATTATTTATTACTCTTTGGTACAATAACCAACAAAGGTTGTCGAACCTCTTAATGAATGTGGTCTAAGCGCAAAAGTTTTGAACTCTGCTGCAACTAAAAGTTTATTCCCCCTAATTCATCTATGCGCTGTTTCAGTTTATTGCGATTCTCTTGCTCGTATACTGTTTACGCTTTGCTTCTTTTTGTTTCCAAATTCATTCATTGGAATTGTAAATCTGGTCTTGCGTTCCGCTTTTTTTTACGATGCTTTCTAAAACTTAAACTGCGAACGTGGCTTGTTTACTAGATACGATCAGTTAAAGAATTACTCCATATAAACAAATTGGGGTGAGAACAAACGTGTTAATTGAATCTAGAAAAACTAAATATAACCCTCGCATATGTTACGATTTATGGTATACTTATACCGCCTATTCCACAATTAGTCGGTTTTTAAGTCTCTTCTTTGATGAATAGCTCTGATGGGGTTTCTTTCTTAGGTGAATGTACGACTACAATGAAAATCAATTTTAAAAAGTTGGACAATTTGGTGATAATAGCAAATTCTTCTATTCAGGGATATATTGCAAAGGTATTTTTTTATTTGTTTAAAACAGCAATATTTGAATCTTCCTTAAGAAAAATTATTAAATTTTGATTGAATGCTCTTGCACCTTTCCTTCGACTTTCTTATTTCTGAAACTGCTATTCAATACACTTAACAACAAAATAATGAATTTGTTTAGATCATATTATAGTTTGATGATATTTTTTGACGAATTTTACTAATCGTTTAGATTCAGCTAGTAAAATTTGTTCTTTTTGCTTCATGGAATTGCGATGAGTTTGTTTATTATCATAATGATTACTCTACTTTACAAAGTATCACTTTTTGTCTGTCCCCCAAGATTTAATACAATAGAGAGTCAATAATCCGAACCATAAAAAATCCCCGAAACTGCTGAAATGGACTCTTCCCCACTAAAGAAAGAGACTAGGGTCTTCTGGACATGTATCCAACTCGAAACCGTTTTTAACATTTCGTCAAAGTGATGTCGCGTAATTATTATACACGTTCTGTCTCAATCTCTGGTTTTTCATGATAAGTATTTGGACATCATTTTACGGTCGAAGATATCGGCCAGCAGTAGCGCGATTTCCTCTTCCAGAGCTTCTCTCTCCACTCTCCGCCTTTCACATTCAAAAAATATGGAATGGGCATCATCCTTACGCCATCCCGATATTGTCAAGCGGCGTTCTCTAGTTTTTCCAATATATGGAGATGGTCATGGAAGCATCTATGTCCCGGTACTTTCTCTCCTTGGCCAATGCGTCAATAGGTATTACACGTGCTATCGCTAGAATAGAGACCTCTGAGACTGATCCATAGGAGCTACCTTTCCGCAGAGTTTCTCTTCTCTGGACTGCAAACATTTGCTTTCAATATATCTTCTTATCTAGTGCGTTTGCCCAGACCTCGCATCCAAAAAAGGAATAGATTCGGATATAAACATGAGCAGCGGATGTTTGCTTCCAGTTGGTCTGCCAATATTTTCCGTCAGTCAGGTCAGTGGCGCTGCCCTCTGGGCTACTTTGTTGCGCGCAAAACATATGGTCCCTACAGATGTCGCGAGATTTCAAGGAACAAATGATACTAGGCTGTGTCAACTCGCATTATTTCTCTTATTCTTTCGTTTCTTTCATGGTCCAATAATGTCTTCGTTACATGGTCTCCAAATGTTGTAAGCAGACATTATTGGACCATGAAAGAAACAAAAGAATAAGAGAAATAATGCAAGTTGACACAACATTATTCAATAAAATGGAACGGGAACAACTATTGTGGTATGGCCACATGAGGAGAAAGGACCAGGAGAGATTACCACAAAGGTTTTGTAAATGGAAGCCTGCTAATAGAAGGAAAAAAGGAAGACCAAGAAAGGGAAAAGGAATTAATGAAGCTATGCCGAAGAGAGCATTGGAGGAAGATGGTTTTGAAGACAGAACCTCTTGGAGTTTGGGATGCTGTAAATAGCAAATTATATGCTGTATATAAGCCGCTTGTAGATAGGTAGAAATGATACTAATGAATAATCTCTTGGAGTGAATAGACACCCTACCATACCTCAATATAGATTCTATACACGCCCTATAGAACGTTAGTAAAACAGTAAGGTCGATATTTTGTTTTAAAACTCTGGCAGCATCTGTTAAAGAATTTATTTTTTTACATAATTCCTTGATCTGATGTTCTCAGGACAAATACTCGTCTATCACTAAACCTAAATACTTAGCGATTAACTTAGATTTCACTTTGTAATTGTAATGTTATAAATGATAATCTACTTTTCAATTATTTTGTTGTGTTTCTATTAATATTTGTAAGAATTTCGAATTTCATTTCTATTATACTCCAAAATATTGGATGCACACGTCAAAATACCCACAATGAGGTTTTTTATAACTGTCACTTATTTGACACGGTCAATATTCACAGTTTTCGTTCATCATTCATCAAAATGTCAGTTTTTTTCATTTTAGTGTCATTATGTGATCTCATCGATTTCCCTTCCAAATTTTTTACTATGGTGTCGACCAAACGTAAGTAACAGTGAATTTACGTATTATAGTGTTTTCTTTTTTATTCCGCCCATGCGATATGGGCATTGTAATGCAAGGCTGCGTACTGCTTTCTTAAAGACCTACTTTAGATATATTAGAAATAGTACAATTTAAACCTTTCTGATTCTATGGTCTGTTTTTATTTGAACTTTCTTTAAATGTATGGAATTTTTTGTTTATGAATCTATACTTCTCCTATTAAGTGGTATAATCAGACTTTCACACTTGTCAAATAATTATTGTTTGTTCACAATATGCAATTTTTGTACTGCAGCTAATAATTTTTCTAGCGGTGATCATAGGTACCTCCTCTTTCATGTATTCTCTATTTTTGCTAGCAGGAAGTTATTTTACGAATAAAATGTTTCACTCAATGATTGCTTTTTGGTCTTGCTATTAAATTTCATTTGCCCATATCCAAAATCAAAACCACCTTTATTAATGTGGACATAATAATATATTAAAGAACGAATATTACCATAAGACCTGTCTTGTGGTGACACGAGTCGTTTATGTTATCTTTCTTTCGAATTTGCCCGGATTATGCCTTTTTTGTGACATATATAATACTTTAATTAATTTAATAATAATTTAGGACTTTTCGTGGTGGTTGATAACACCGTAAGACCTTTCAGTAGTGTTATGGCAAAACATGGTATCTGCCTTTTTTTCAAAATGCACTTTTTGGCATAAATGACCCCACGTTAAGTATACGTATAATGCGTTATTATAGTACTAAATTATAAAACAAATATTATGTATCTTTAATTTTTTCACTGATCCAATTCTAGTTTATAAAGCTTGCGTCAAAACACTAACATCTGTGTACGTATTACCGGACAAATCTCCCGCAGTAATACAACACCTGTTCAGCGTGACATTGATGTTCGTCTTACGTATTCGAATTGCGAAAGTAAACGAAATGTCTAGGATTATTTACTGACGCGTTAGTCGGTCGGCTCTTAATGTAATGGTCTTACATAACATTGAATGTTTACAGTTTAAATACCATTATAGTCCTATATTTAATGAAGAATGTAGTTGGTGCTGTATTTTAGTATATTAATGTGATCAATTTTAATTAATCCATACTTACGAGCAGTTAACTTATGAGCATTTCTATCCAACACCTCATAAGTGAGACTTTCTTCTATATATAATCAATAAATTTAATTATACAGTGTGGCAAACTCGGATATATCCATTATGATATAAAATATCAAAAACATTATTATTATTTCCGAAAATTGTAGTCTCAAACTTAATATTTAAAAATTATTTTCATATATACAGGTTTTTTCTTATCACCACACAGTGTTCGGAATGCCCGAAAAGGCGGACAAAAATCAGATCTCCACAAAGTTCGATCCCAACAAGCACCAAAGTAACTGAAACCGAGACTGGAACCTATTTGAAGTAGCTTAGACACAATCGCGACTATAAAT
>JARFOC010060263.1:0-18160 GCA_031763485.1 Osmoderma eremita | reverse complement strand
TTCTATTCTATTCTATTCTATTCTATTCTATTCTATTCTATTCTATTCTATTCTATTCTATTCTATTCTATTCTATTATATTACAACTCTTCTATTTTCTATAAACATTGCTTCTTCACAATCATTTCAAGATTGATACCAGTCCACATGTGCACAAATCAAACGATCAAATTTCTCAAATTCCAGTAGATTACCGAGAGAAAATTAGTTCCGGACGTAAGTTTCAGACCCGATTCCCGTAATGACATACGGGAACACTGACTGACCTTTCACGAGAGGAAATAGGTAATAACTTATTTTTAACGTGACTCCCCCACGGGAAGCACGGAAGGAGACGTCGTAAGTCGGTTACATAATATTTTACATTTAAAGGATCACCTTTCAACGGAGATTTAATGATATTTTGGGCTTGCGGTATAGGCGACTCTAATAACATTTTATGTCATATTTTATTACCGATGTTACGAGTTTCACCGAGACTTGTTCGTCGAGCCTTCAATGAAATTGAGGAAAATATTCGTAAATTGTATTTTCCATTGTCCCATTTCTTTTCTATAAATATGTTCTCGGAGAAATCCGTCTGTTAATATACGTATATTAAGACGAGCGTCGTAAAATACAAGGTTTACCGGAAGCATGTTTTGTATCAAATGAATTCGATCGCTTCTCGGCCGCGGATTCTGGTTTATTTCTCGATTTTAGTGCTGATGATGATGAGAAATTTCCCAAACTACTCGAGTTTTTAAATCTTTTAGTAATGCCGACGTATTTAATTATAGCTACTTATTTCATATTTCTATTTTATTTGTAATTCTTTGAATACATGCTTTGTAACATAATTTATATATGTATCATTTGTATACTGTCCACCCCTTCTCAGTATGGTCTTATTAGCCCTTGTGTCTGGAGTTCTGCCCTCAACAAGCTGATAAGAGTATTTTTTTTACTATTTCAATACGTTTTTATTTTCATTTTATTAATGAACGTATTTGCAGTAAAGATAGCAAGGACTGTGGGGCAGCACGATAAACACACTGTTCGGATTACTCCTCCCGCGGGAGGAGTAATCCGAACAGTGTGTTTAACTAATTTGCAATCCGAAATTTCTGTTTTATTCAAATCATTTTCCCCTCTTCCTCATTTACGACTTTTTCGAACGTTATTATATCAATTATTGTCCACATAGGTTTTTACTGATAAATCCACTTTGTTCACAATTTGTGATATGACCCTTGTTTCCAAACATGTTTCTTGGCCTTGATTCCTACTAATTCCTAAAGACCCAAACGATATAATTATGAATACATGCTAGCTAGGAAAGCCGACTTAAGGAAGATGAAAACCAAAGCTAAAGACTCCAATAAGTAAAGGAATCAACGAATCAAATCAAGTTTCTGATTCAAGGGAACCACCCAAAAATAATTCGCTAGATTTTAGAATGCATATATTTATCGAAAACATCTTTTCTTTTTCGTATACTTTTCGTAACTACAACACTAAAAAACTGACTTACTGAAGTGTAATCTTTTCTCTCATTTTATTTTGTGATATACAATGTATATATATATATATATATATATATATATATATATATATGTAGATGATTCCTATATGTATTTTCTTGGAACAACATACAGAATATAGGTATGTACTAAACACATTGTATTAATTAATTCGGGACGACACGTGTTTGGGGAATACGTGGATTCCCATTCGAATTCTTTACTGACCATAGGTATATAGTATTAAAAAAGCCCGCTCGTTCGTTCGGCCCGCAGCGGCGGAGTATTGGGTGCTTGCGATGGGGTGAATCGTCCCGGGGGCAAACGGGGGCCCCCGTCGAAATTTCAGGATAGCCACCGCCTAGCCAAAAAATCGCAAAATTTCGGAAAAATATCGCCCGCTCCCTAATCGACACCCGCTCGGAGGAGATGGCGGGGCAAGTTTCGTCTTAAAAGAGCACATTTCGACGGTGCGCTCTACTTAGCCTTTTAGTATAGTATAAAGTATAATTTTTTTTTTTATAGAAATGCACGTGTCAAAACCTAAAATTTACAAATGAGTATCAGACTATCTGTTAGATAAAATTTATAAAATTATAAATCTTTCCAGAAATCAGATCAGTAACAGGCAAAATATATTATGGTGTATATTATTATTAAATATCTTATCTCTTTGAAGTTTTTATTATTTGTTTTTATTTCCATACAATCTAGAGTTTTCCTTGAACGCCGACGAATAAGTGATATACTTTTTTGCAATTTAAAATTGCTTGCCGAGCAGGGTGGGGGCCGGGGCTGATTAATGATTGGTGTATTTTGTGGTTATGGATTTTATCTGTACCTGTGATGTGTTGTAATATGGCATAAGTCTCTCTCTTGTTTTTTTTAAATGTTTTTTTATGTTTTTTTGATGTTTTGTTGTATTCCGTAAGTTCTAAATAGGTTAAAGGAAGAACGCCAACATAACAATACGTTGTTAAGCAGGCGATTTAATCTTTTTGACAATTATTTTGTATGTTTCGAGGATGTTGCTATGTACTTTTGAATCAATTATTGTCAATAAATACTATTATTATTATTATTATTTAAAAAATGTGTTTTAAAACGTCTTTATTGTATATTCTAATGTGCAAGTATTAAAATTTAAGTGTTAAATATGTAATAAGAAAAACTACAGAATAATCTAATTCTAAAGACGACAACGCCTTCCCGAAGTCCAGTAAAACCGGGGAATTGTTTGAAAGTTTAAATTAAGGCGGGACTTACAATGTAGCTCGTTATACACGGTGGTACGGTTTAAGCGAGGAGACGTTATAACCGAGGTCACTGTACTTTAAAAGAAATAAAAAAAGTAATAAAAACCACACAAAAAGAGTCTGTGTAGGCATCTCTATTTTTCCCTTTAGAAATCTAATTTTGTCATTAGATGACGCCAAAACATTATTTAATGCAAGGAAATAATCTCAGAAGTTTGGATCTAAGAAATTAATACAAATACTTAACAACAATTTAGTAATTAAGGTCAAACTAGTTGTAAATGTAAACATACAGATTTTATTTTGTTTTATTTGTGAAAATTAATGTGTTTAGTGCTACCTGGCCATTGGGAGTGCGTAGGCTCGCAAAATCGTACATGGTTAATCCTATACAAATTCACGTAGGATCCTTAGATCTAGCTGCAGTACATTCCGTAACTCAGTCTGTAATCATGATGGGCGACGACGAAGAAGAAAAATTCAGAACGGTACAGATTTTTTAATATACATTTTATGCTTTGCAAATACAAACCGGTTAGAATGGAAGAAAATTTTTTCTCCGATGCACATTCTTCGGTTTGATCAGCATATAGATCATCACATGTATTTATGGTATTGCATGCGTCTCTAAAAAATATGATTTTTTCATCTTAGTTTATCGACTTCATACAAAATCTTCAACCGGATCAGAAAGTCATTGCGTTCTGTGGGAAGAAAGCGCGTGCTAGTTTTTTATCTTCCGAATTGGCGTTTATGAGAATCGACTGCGCGAGCATTCACGGTGACTTAGAACAGAGCGATAGGGAACAGGCTCTGATAGACATCGCCGACGGATCTGTACAGATTCTAATCGCCACAGATGTTGCGTCTAGGGGGATCGACATAGAAGACATCACGTATGTTAATCTTCTTTTCGTGTGACATTTATCATGTTTAAATAACGTAAAATCTATATACACAGGCATGTGATTAACTATGACTTCCCAAGACATATTGAGGAATACGTTCATCGGGTTGGTCGAACGGGAAGAGCCGGAAAGACTGGTGATTCTATCAGTTATTTCACTCGATCTGATTGGGCACAAGCGAAGGAGCTCATTGGCATTTTAGAGGAGGCGAATCAGGTATGATTATATAGGAAACAATAAACAAATGTAAAATTTGTGTTTTTTTTTTCGTTGACAGTACGTTCCTGAGGAATTGGTAGAAATGAGTAATCGTTTCGCCGAACGAAAGAAGCGTAGAGAAGAAGGTAGGTCCTTCGGAAATTCTACCCGGGGTAGAGGAGGAGGCGGAGGTGGAGGCCGCCGCTGGTAATTGTAGAAGGCATTCCTATTATTTTTATTTCGGATATCGAAATCTCGTTAGCTTATGTATTATTATTATTACGTTGTAATTCATTTGTGATCCGTATTTAAAATAAATAAATATTCCTTGATGTTGATGTTAGTCTTTTGTTTAACTGAAAACGAAAGAAGAAACTATGGAAAAAATTAAATTCTTCACAAAAAGAGGTAATCTAATGAATATTTAGAAAGTTTTACTTTTATAATAATTTCTGCATTTGCAGTAAATTAATTAGTGCATTTCTAGGTGAATGGTTTTCCATGTTTTAATAAGTAAATCTACTAAAAATGAAACTCCCGCGCCCTCTATTGACAAATATTATAATTTAGCTTTGACATTCAACTACTTTAATACAGATGGCGCTATATATTCTAGAATCAATAGGCTTGTTCGATTTAGCACCCCGCGTTAGGACGCGACAATTTAGCCGCGTAAAATGACGGCAATACCCCCAGATATATGCGGAAAACACGCATTTTTTATTTTTTAAATATAAATAAAAGCGCCGATAACTCGAAGACTATGGGGTTTCGATAAAACGGACCCGATATTCGTATTCTGCGGGTCGAAATGCTCCTACTAAGGTAAAATTGAGAGCGATCTATACCCTGAATAAATCTTTCGATAATTTCCCAAAATATTTCCTTGGTCGCCCCTTTGGGGTTTTTAGGAATTTCGAACTCGCTCCAAATGACATGTGTTGTACATGAAAATGTCGGTATCGAAGCGCAGACTACGAATATCCCATCGAAAATTCTATATCTCTAACGGTTGTCCAGATATATGCGGAAATTTCATAAGAGTGTCGATAACTCGAAAACTATGGCGTTTTCGACGAAACGGACCAGATATTCGCAATCTGCGGGTCGAGAGGGTCCTACCAGCGTATAATTGAAGCGGACTTATACGAATAAATCTTTCGATAATTTCCGAAAATATTTTTTTTTCGAATTTCGAACTCGCTCCAAATAACTTGTGTTGTACATGAAAGTGTCGGTATTGAGGCGTAGATTATGAATATCCCAGCGGTTCTCCAGATATATGCGAAAAACATGCATTTTTTAATGAACATTTTATAAAACTACCCATAACTCCAGAACTATTGGGTTTTCAAAGACGCGGACCGAATATTCATCATCTGCGTACCAAGAGGGCCCTACTAGTGTATAATTTAATGAACTGCGGACAACTTAATCTTACGATAATTTCGAAAAATGTTCTCTTGGCCCCTTTTGGCGTTTTTAAAAAATATCTTTTTGCACCACACTTTACATACTTACACTTACCGTGCTTAAGTCGAATATGGAACGGATTCTTGAGACACAACAGAAATTAGTTTAGCAAAATTCCAGTCATCATCAGTTGTAGGCGTTGGGGTAGACGCGGAAACGCTAAAACCGCTAAAGGAGCAACGATGGGAGTCGCCATGGAGGAAGATAAACCTATCTTCCTCCGGTAGTGCACGCGACTTTTGTGTTTCCGGAATGTAAGCGCCGCGACATCGTTGACGCTCAGTTAAATTCGGCCCGCATCCGAAGTCGGACGGTTCTCTGGCGCATTTTGCCGCGAGAAAATTGTATGTTACGATCTATTTAGCGAAAGGATTTCGGGTATTCTACAAAAAGAATATAACGACAGTTCGAACAGGTCGCATTCTGTATAATATTGAAAAGAGTACAATCTTTTAACTTAGACGTATTTTTTTAAGGTTTTTTTTCTTATTATAGCTAAATATTTACAAGTTTACGCGGCATTTCAACAAACGCAATTAGCGAGTGCCACTAACTGAATAAAACAAGAAAGATCACGTGCGCAATTTCATTAAATGTATACTATAATTCCCTTGAAGTGATTCATTTCATTTATGTACACGTGTGATAGACTGTTACGGTTTATCCGATTTCACGTTACATCTCGGTGTGTTTATGTAATTCGCAGTGTTTACGTTTAAAGTGAAGTACGCACACACCCATCATACATATTTTCCAGGTCAGTTATATTTCTGTATACTTTTTTTCGCTGTTTAAATGCAGTTGTGTAAGTCATTATCAATCATTCTTTACTTTGCGCGCATTAAGAGCGACGCCTGTGTATATGTTATACCTACAATGCGTTCCACTTTTTCGTAATGTGTGCCATGCGAGATTGGAGCCGTTTGTTGATTTGACTTTTAAATTTTTCTTCGTTAGATATTCGTTTGGAGTGAGTGCCATTTACTGTTACGATCACTTTGAATGAAGGAAGACGAAGTAAAGATTAAATGTTTTATCGTTTTTTAAACGCTTCTTCTTCGTTGTATAAGAGAATCTTCGATAAGCTATAAATGGAAATTTTATTACAAACCTTTAGATACATACACAGCGTGATATTATTGTTTGAGATTTAGTTTTATTAAGTTGGTCATGTGAATAAAGTTTTATGTTTGCTACCCTGATTTTCAAATTCCAATTTGTCAAAAGGAAAATGGGAATTTGAATTTAAGTTTATTAAATCAAGAATAATACATTTTTTTTATAATTACAAGTTTATTTTTTCGTTTAACTATTTAAGTTTTTAGAATATTTACTACACATTTATTACCACGCCATATCTTAGTCAGAAACGGTGTGGAAAATCATAATGGCGGCTGTATATATTGCACAACAGCGGAATCAACTAGCAGTGTGGGAAAATGCAAATCTTCTCGTCGTGCGATTATTTCACAACAACTTTACCAACCCGATTTTATTAAACGTATACAGAGTTTTATCAATGGTACAATAATAGCCTACGCAATATTGATTAACAACATATTACCTATCACTCTCTACTCCGACGAATCATGGTTACACCTGTCTAGGTTCATTAATTCACAAAATTACAGTACCTACATGGTCAGGACTTACCTAACCTTTCCAATATAATATAAGTTCAATTGAAATTGGTGTGTGGGTGGTAATGTCACGTAGAATAATTGGCCTCATGCTGTATCAAAACACTATTAATGCCAGATGATATTAAAGACTTCTTATAGAGCAATTTAGCAATCAACTAGATGATGTGGAATTGACAAATAGCTGTCAAAGTTCTGCCACTCTCCACACTACATGATCTTAAAGTACCGTCGTTTTCCTCAAGGCATTTTTGAGTTCTCCTGATAACGGCTTCGATGATAGTTCTGCCAGAAATGTTAATTTAAACCCGTAAAATTTTGGTCTACAGCTCCACCACATTTCGCTACCTTTGCTTACCGTCTTTCACAAAACCCCTTAGGTAAAAAATAAAGGGATTGAGTCAGTGGATCGCGCAGGCCAACGAATTGGTGTTAGTTCCTATTCAGTAAATTTATAGTTTGAAAGTAATTAATACCAAATATCCCATTCTGTTGGACATGAATACGCAAGTAGTCAATTAACAGTTTCCTACAAAATCCTCAAGAATTGGAGAATAATTGAACATAGCGTTCCACAGTCAAGGCGCTATTATAAAAAAAATAGAACCGATAATTTGTGAACCGTCCAACCACATCAAACGTTCAAACTAAATGGACTTTCTGGGAAACGTTTCAAAATAAGCTAACACGTTTATGTATGTTTCCTCGTCCAATATGAAAGTTTTATTTTTCCTAGTTTTCTTAAATACGGATTTATTATTTTGCAATTCTCTGTATAAACCCATTTATAAACCCTATTAAATGATAAACATTAATAAATCACTTTAAACAATTTATTATCAATTACTTCCTTAATCACACAAATCTACATATTTGACAGCTACTAGAAAAAACCTGTATGATGTGATCGTTTATTCTGCAATATTCAGTCATTGCCTACCAGACCTCTTTATGTTAAATCGCACGACCGGGGATATATTTAGTACTCGCTTCAAACTGAGGGGTCGCTGATGCAGGATTTGAACTGGCCAATCAGATGCAAGTACGATGTAACGGATTGTTTCTTTACTTTAATTTAGTTTATCGCTATTTTGTTGATAAACATTCGATATGATAAACACACTGTTCGGATTACTCCTCCCGCACAAGTATTAATTAATTCGCGACGACACGTGTTGATTCCCATATGAATTACAAAAAATAGTGCCAGATTTTTAAGTGCAAAATATTTTTATTAACAAGACTCTGAAGATTGGCTCATAGCGAAAACAAAGTTGGGTTTTCAGGTACCATATGTTTAAAGGTGTCCTCTTGCATTTGATTGCTTTGGCGCCAAAGTTACATTTTTTTCCAGAAATACTTGGAAACGTCAGCATACCACGAGCGAGTTCAGTTTTTTCCTTTGCTAATTGACCTCTATTAAAAAAAGATAATATAATTATTGGTATTATCTTTCCAACACAATTTCAAATTATTTATTTATTATTTATTTCACTTGCTCTCCACTTTCATTTCGTATCGTTTTTCTGTATTAGACAGTCAGTGGGAGCTATTTCATGTATACCTGAGAGGACGAGTATTTGAACATCAAAGGCTTAGAGGTAGAATTACATATATCTTTTTTTCCTTTTGAGAGAATTAGGCAAAATGTAGAATTTTTCTTTTATTCTATTTGTATCTTAATTAATGTTGAACTGCTGTGACACATAGATTTGTACTGTGGCAATTGGATTATTATATAGTTATGTAATTGAAAAATAATTTGGTTTGTGGTGTGGGACAATGGGGAAGCGCCTTTGCGGGTTAATATTTAAATATTTACTGTTTTATTTGTTCGTTTACTACACTTTTATTATAAAGAAATAATCGGCAAGTACTTCACACTATTTTTATCTTAAATAGTAGCTTTTTTGTATTATTATGTGTTGTACTTTGATCTTATTGTACTAACTAACTGACAAAGTCACTGCGAAACACGGGGTAATAGAACCAAAGCACACCACTACATACAAAAATCGGCTGTAATTGTGAATGAGTCAAAGCCATATTTGAATTTTCGCGCTTGGCCGTCTTAGTTAGCGTTTCAAACACAGAGGGCCGTAATTGTGGATACGTCGACTTTAATGAAGTTACATTCTGTCAAAGTAAAAATGAGCCCCGAAAAATATGCGAACCAATACACGATTCCCTTCACCCCCGAACGTAACAAGTACAGTCTCAAATTTCAAACCATAATGATTAGGCTCATATGCAGATTACACTAAATTTTTGTCTCCGAATATACATGTAAAACCAAGGATGTCGCTCGAGGGCCCACTTTTGCTTAGACGGATATTTTGTATTGATAATCTATGTTGCCTACTTGCACATTATTTTGAGAAGTATCAGAAAGTACAAGTTTCTTGTATGTATTAATAATTTTTTGTTGCCAATACTATTTTGTTTCAAAATATATAAACATTCATTTAAATGGAGAAATATTTATATGTGCTGTTTTCACCATCTCAGTCAGAACAAAAACGCCAATTGGTCAATTCCTTAACCATCTTGACAGCCCCAATAGTAACGAACTTGTTTAACGTTAGACACGGTGTATATTTACATTGACAACACTGGCAGTTTTTTTAAATACATTTTGTACGTTTCATTTCTATTTAAAGATGTTGACATTCCGATAGTGTATAGGTTTTTCCTGTAACTTCAACACAAAATCCAGTCGAATTAGGTCGTCGATGTATACAACACAGACAAAGGACTTATTGAGTATTTATCAATTTCATGTCAAATCGGCTTATCAAATAATCAAATAGGAGTGTATGTTGTTATTTGTTTGATGTTGATGGGTAGATTTTTACGGGTGTGGTCTATGATTTCGTGTATCGAACCGTGTGCATTCGCTTTAGTTAAAAAAAAAGAGTATTTACTTCACAAGCGTTCCATAGGCTCGCTACTCCCGTCTTCAGGTGTTGAATTTTCTTCGATAATCTGCCAGCCAAGCTTAATGAGATTGCAATTTAGGCAATGGAATAGCTACGGATGATACAGCTTTTTCTTTGCCCCATTACCAGTAATATGGAAATCTTAAATAAATTGTAACTTTTATTTCTGATACCATCGATATATTACCATTGATCTTTATGTCTATTATTCGTTTCTGTCATGTAAATATTGTACTTATTTAAATAATAAAATTGTGCTATCTGCAAACTTCTGCTTTTAAAATGGAAGTTTCGTTTCTATTTCTGTGCTTATAAATTTCAGTCTGGCGACGTGCAAGGCGTCAACTACTTGAAAACATAATAAATCGGATATTTTTAGATTGAGAAATTATATACTTCTGGTGGATTATCTATACGTGTGATTTCCGTTTGTGTCGTATTTTCATATAAATTCTAGTGGTTAGCATCCTTTTGTTTTATTCATTCATTATATTTAACCACAAGAACATTACTCAAACAGCTGATACTATATTCTGATAAAACATACTATTGTTAAGAGAATGTAATTAAAAAATGTACTTCCCATAAACGCTATATTCGAAAGTAAACAAGTTATATTGCAAATAATACAGGATATATCGTGAAGTGTATGCGCAATTCAATTTCCCCCGGGGCAATCTGGAATTCCCAGTTTTATAGAATCACTGAATATCGTTGGCATGCCCAAACATACGTGTATACCGAATTTTGCAAGTATTTCAAATATTTCATCATTATATTTCCCCTTAACGTTTCTGTACTGCGTGAAAATGTGTTTGGATTTATTGAATTTTACATTTGGTGAAAGTTGAAAAGTGTGCTGGCTTGTAGTAAATATTTTAGGAGAAAAATAAATTTGTTTAAACTATTGTTATATTAAAGCAGAACGTGTATATAAATTAAAGAAAAAATAATTGAATAACTCGATAAAAATAAAACAATTACTTTTGCCGGGTGATTTTAGGTCAAGAACGTAGATATATCTCATAAAATCCTCTATAAAATTGTGCATCTTAGTATTAGAATATAGAGAAATTGCTTATGCAATGGAAACTTACTTAGTCACGTCCATAGGTGTTCCGCAAGGATCGTATTGGGCCCTTTATTGTTGATAAATAACAACTACTTATTTTGGTTGCTGCCTGCGCGGATGAACTAAAAATACAAACAAATTTGGAGGTGATTGATACATTGGTGTTTACATTTAGAATTTACTTAAATATAAACAAGTGGGTGGTGGTGTCTCCCTCGGGGTGTTGTGAGACTATGATTTTCCCGTAAACCAATTTCCTATTCTCTGACAAACCCAGATTAAACACTTTGATGTGATTTATGATTCCCATTTCTTCTGGTACAACGATGTCGCGAGTATAACCAATTTTTACCTGTGTGATTATACCTCCAGCGAAATCTAATATGTTAAAGAAAGACTCATTAATATGTCAAAAAATATGGGTACTTTTTTTTTCCCTGAAACACGGATAGAAAGTTTTTTTAAAAATTATCTGTTCTTCTACCTTATACGCGATTGCTTTTATTTTACGAACTAATCTACAACTTTTTTTGACATGTAACTGTTCTTAAATCTATCAAAAACAAAAATACAACTAACGAAGTTTCTTCAAGTAACACAGTAAACAAAATTAATATTTAGAAAAACAATTATGTTAATCCTCCAGCATTGTTTTTCTTCAAATAGAAATGTTTGTTGTCGTTTATACCATCTTCAATGCTTTGTTTCGCCTTGTGCATTAATTTTTGGTTTAATTTATCAGAATTGTGTGTAAACTTTAAACATAGAAGTCATTCGACAGGAGAAAAATTTTAAGCAAGGAGTACTGGGAAGGTTGCCATGGAAACCGATATAAGTCTGTCAAGCGTACCGTATGTTGCACAAAAAATGCAACGCATACATGACTAAAGTTGCCAATAATGTATTGTGGCTTATTGAACAGCTTAATAATAATATTTGCTCTTAGAAAATGCCGCAACAAGTACCTGAAACAACCTGCGGTTTATAAGTAAACGGCCACTTCAAAAAGAAATAGAATATCTTGAAAATATCGCAAAGAGATTGTTATAGGCAATATTGAAAGCTGCAGGTTCATTTTGTACAATATACCTCGCACCCCGGTGAGAGCTGAGCATAAGTCCAAATGCGAATAATATCCGACAATTATTTTAAGAGGGAATAATAGGACATGATAAAGGGGTTTATGTAGTAATTAAAGGTTTATTATTATTATTTAATGAGAAGACACAAAAGTAGTTTTGTTAAATTTTGTGCTAACATTCTGATTGTTAAACTTTAGCATTATATGAATATATAAACAAACTGACATTACAAAAGGATTCACTCCTACCGGCAATTATCAAATATCTACCAGAAAATCGCTATAACTAAGCACTGATAACTACTACAACTTGGAGCGAATGAAATAAACTAATGTACACAATATAAAAAGCTTTCCTTCTGCAAAAAACTCACTGGAGAAATTTTTGTTCTGCGCAGAAAATATATTTCTCTTCTACTTGGAAAGAAAATTGCCCAAATACCTTCTGTCGGCTCTACACTTAATGCCTTTAGGGCGGATTAATGCCAAGCCGAAAAAAGACTTTTATTGCTTCAGTGATCCGCTCCTTATCGATCTCATGAAATCTCAAATACGATATTGGGAAAATTATAGTTGCTATGTTTATGCTATAAATTATAATTTTCTCTACCTTCATAACTAGTCGTTATAATTTGTATATAATCATTAATTAAATGATTGTGGATTTATGCATACAATTCTTGGAAGAAATAAGGTTAATTATTAATGGAATTTTCCTTTTCAACCGTAGTTTATTTAATTCCCAATAAAACTGTGACAGTGTAGACGTAGTAATATCAATCGGAAAAGCCAGTTTTGTATGTTAAGTTCTCTCGCAGAATACTAAATTAAAACACCACACGAGTATTAAAAATGTATATTCTATCTTTCGTACTTTTTACTTATTACAAAAAACGTTACACTATTGCATCATCTCTACTTTTCGGTATATTATATACTGCTTGTCAATTTATTACCGTCAATATAAAACTAAAAGCGTCACTGTTTTACCAACTCAATTACCAACTTAAGGATTTCATAATTTTCTAAACCTAATATGTAATAGGAAATGGATTGAGTTAACAGTATTATTGGTTTAGTTGCAGTATTGGTTAATGCAATTAACTATTGGCTTCATGATGACTTCTTTCAATGGGAGTCAAATATTATTGTATGACTGTTTTATTTTCTCTTTTTTTTTGAAATCTTTGTTGTATTTTATCTTTTGAGGGAGGTCATGCATTTTTATACGTATGAAACAAATGGATACTTCTGGGTCAAATTAAAAACAATATATGACTGACAAATTCAGTGCTTGTGGAATTTTCCTTACTGCTGGGATTATAGGAGCGACTCCTGGTTTCAATTTCAAGTCTTCATATTTCAATTTTCCTAGTCCTTCGAACACATCCTGGTGTTCTTCTAATATTTTGTCTGCTTTCTTTTCTCTCACTTCATGGATTCTCTCATGGATTAAACCTAGCTTTTCTATGACTTTCAGCCCTATAATTGGTCCATTGTTGACTTTTGTTATATACATTTCCGTCTTTACTGTTTTATTTTCATGTACACATTCGACATCGCATACCCCTATTACTGGAATGTTGTCTCCTGTATACGTTTTCAACTTATTATCCCTTTTTTTAAATTTGAGATTATTCTTTAAATCGTTATACTGTGATTTTGGTAGTATATTAACATCTGCTCCAGTATCTAATTTAAACAATATTTTCTTGTTGTTTATTTTTATAAACTCCTTCCAATCGACACTATTCACATTTCCTTTTATAGAACCCACAAATAATTCATTTGTGTCATCTTCTTTTGTTTCATAAACTCTATTTCTCTTACATTGTCTCGCAAAATGGTTCATTTTATCACATTTATTACACATTTTACCCGAAGCAGGACATTTCATTAACTCATACAGGTTTCCACATCTACGACACTTGGCTTTTTCCTTTTGATTTTTATGATATTTACTCCTTATTATGTTCACATTTTCTATACTGCTTGTGATTGACCTGGTTTGTGTTTTAGAGGGTTCATAACTACGACACATATTTTCTGCTTCAGATAAACTGACATTACCTTGCAACAGTTTTTATCTTAAATTGTCATCTTTTATTCCACAAATTAGCCTATCTCTAATAAGATCACCTTCTAGGTTACTAAACTTACAATATCTAGCACGGCTTTTCAAAATGGCTATGTATTCATCAATAGATTGTTTCTCTGATTGATTTTCAGTGAAAAATTGGTATCTCAAATATGTCGTATTTTTATATGGCTTGTAATAGGTACTTACAGCCTCTAAAATGTCATCTGCGGTTATTCTGCCATTTTCCTTCTCAAATTTATGCGTTTCATAAATTTATCCGTCTCTATTCGTACTTCACAACACCGCTGTCACCATGTTATATACTTTAGCAAGGAAACATTAATAATAACTTTAAATATTTATTTTATAACGTAACTTTTATGACATATAACATTTATATCTTGATTGTTACTCATGACAACTGATTCCAACTGTTTGCGCATCGCATACAGTTACCTTGAAAATAAATACAGGCAAATACATGAAAACAATGCTAATGTGTCTGTTGTCAGTTGATAACAGACACACGTAAATACTACACTACTTGAACAATGCAGTAGTACGGCTATCCTTATCTGCTACACTCATAAAGTCAAACCATTTAGATTTTTGTCTGTGAGACAAGCGCAAGTTTTGCTTCCTTTTTCAGCAACTGTATTTGAGAAAGGCAGATAAATTAATACATTATCTTTACTCATACGACAAAACTGACTCTAAAAGGAGTATCCCTCTTTTTTAACCATTTCTAATTTGTATAAATCCATCCACTCCTATTAATTTCCATGTTATCGCACGTGTTCTTGTATTACCAGGCGAAGTATACGCTGTTACGCGCACATGTGAGGTTATGTATACGCATACATAACCTCAGAATTATAAGGTGACAACGCTACAATGGTAGCTTTTATATGAGGGATTTGACAACAATATATTCATTTTTCTTTCTTCAATATTGAACGATCCATAGTCGGATTTATGTATACCTACACACATATTACGTTCCTTGAATATTTCATCCTTTAGCAACGCGTTTATCCGGTGGAAAGCACAAAATATTAAATACGATTAATTAAAGGCCTACCTAGCCAATTACTATCATTATAAAGGATAACGTTTCTAATGATCCTGTAACGAAGCTGAAAATGTGAATGAAAGCATTTTCTTTTTGTTCATCTCGGATTTCAAATATTCCCTTCGTTTAGATTCTAGGCTTACACCTTCAAAGGTATCCCCTTAAATATGTATATCTTCGTAAAAAATAAATAGATGTTTTTATACTATTAAGTACAGAATACACATAAAATATTAATATACAAATTAATTCGGTTGGTGTCCATTTAGATGTGGCAAATACTTACTTCGTTCTGAGATTTTTTACCTTTCGGTGTGTAGTGTAGAGGTGTATGCATGCTCGTAACATCTTTTTTTCATATCTCCCTTCATTTTTATCTATCTATAGCTGATAGAGCTTCATTTTCCCAACTTCTTCTAGGTCTTCCATTCTTCCATCTTCCCACCTTTCTCGCTTCGTAAACTTCTTTCACCTACTTTTCCTCCCCAATTCTGATTGCGTTCCCTAGCCAAAGCAGTTGTGCTTGTTCTGTGGTTGTCTCAACAGGATCAATATTTACCTTTTTCCGGAAAGATTCGTTCTTAATTTTATCTCTACTTAATTTTCCTTCCGTTATTCTTAGTATTGTTTCTTATCCCATTTCAACACGTATAATCTGCTTTTTTGTCTCACATTTATTCTTACTATTTATTACCAACTTCCAAACTACCGAAGGCTTTTCTAATTAAATGTATTTCCTATAAAAATCCGCGTATAACCCTGCAGATTCTCACTAAATGACTATTAACAACTAATTAAACAATGATGATAAGGGGAATCGTAATTTGTTGTACTAGAATTTAACCAATGTTTTTCCACAGCGATTGCTGTCGCACGAAATAATAAAATTCAAGGGTTAAACCTTTCAAGTCTAGGTCCTTACGAGCGACGAAATTGAGTCCGCGAAAAATTTTCTTCGGTGCTTGTTTTTGACGATGTGCGATTATGGAATTTACTTTCATTAAGATTTCAGATTACTTCGATCATATTACTCGTGTGAGTGCAACTAGAAAATTTCGTTTGTCTGGACGGGTAATATTAAACGGTGCATGACTTTTTCTCTTTGCGCCGAACTTAAACTAATCTTACAATAACCAAGTTCGGTGCTTTTGCTGGATTTTCTTTAGAATTGTTTGTACCGTAAAATTGGGAGTTATAGAAAAATAATTACGAAGAAAATGTCTGAAATTGGTATTCTTAAATATAAAGAAATTGGAAACGGAAATGATGGCGCAATTTATCATTCGTTGCAAAATAATTTGCATATAGTAAATAGTTTTCTATAGTAATTGTTCAGCTTCAGCATTGATTTCTACATGGGAGTTTTGTCCTGCGTGCAATACATTTGTCTATGTTAGTTGTCGATATATATGAAGGCCCAATATTTGACGTTAGTTTTTACTGGGATATGAGTTAAACTAATGTTAACAGGAGGGCAAACGTTTAGTAGTTGTAGGAAATGTTACCTGGACCGATTTAATCTGGTTTATCCATATTTGTGTTATACCATTCATTGACGGTATTTGGATGCATTTTCGTATTATCTGAAGAAGTAATGGGATCAACGTGTATTGAGAGAGTATCTACATTATTGGCAAACGAAGAAATTATTGTGTGTTTTGTTTCAGGCAGATCAATGGTATATATAAGCAACAGAAGAGGTCCCAACACACTCCAGTTCGGAGTTGAAAGGATGACGCCCAGATAGCGCGTTATTGTTTATATGTTTTCCAATTTGAATTGCAGCCCTCGATGCTATATTTTATCAAACATAGGCCACAAGGCACAAACATCTAGAAATACTAGATTACAGGATATCTTTTCTTATATGCTTTTAGCTATTTGTGTTACTATTCTGTATGCTTGGTGTGTCGTCGACATGTTTTCGCGTAAACTAAACTATAGATCGTCTAAACCTCCATATGCAGTATGGGATATAATAGCAACTTTTATCTCTTACTTCGTTACTGTCGTACTATCTTCATTTCCGATTGCTATGTTGCAACTTATTTACATATGTCGACGTCGCGTCGGCAAAGTACCTATCTATCGTCTATTAGCGTCAACTGCTGTCAATCGTTATCGTCGTAGTTTTAAAATATTTTTAGTTAAATTCCACGTTATTTTGTTTATATATAGTTGTACAAATCGTTCTTTTCAGAACGCTGCCATCTTTTTCGAGCATGCACAGGGTAATATGAATATTTTTCTTGATTTTTAAAATTTTTATAACCTATACATTTAATTAGAGTTTTCACTGTATTAATGGAGCCTGCAGAGGGAAAACGGCGTAAGGGAGAAAAATTTAGCCTGAAGGAGAAGCGTATGATTGCAAATGTTTTAAATTATTTTAATAAAACTATGAATGTGAGTGTCGCCGTTCAAGAAGCAAGTAAAGCTTTGGGTTGCTCAGAGCGTACAATATATAATATAAAACAGGAGCGACAAACTGGTTCAATATCAAGTCCAAAAACCCCAAGAAAAGGAAAGGCATACAACTAAATGACCGATTACAAACATATGATGAGAACATCCAAGCACCTATTCGACGTAAAGTGCATAGTTTTTCTTATACAGAATATGCCACCTACATTAAATGCAATTCTTGCTGCTGTCAATGCTGGTGATGATCTCCCAACTTCAGTCGAGCAATTTTACATAGATTGTTACACGACATGGGTTTCGAACTTAAAGAAGTAAGACCTAAAAGTATAATCATCGAACGACACGACATTATTCAGTGGAGGCACCAATTCTTACGAGGGGTCAAGAAATGTAGAGAAGAAGGTACAATTTCATTCTTGCTATTTGACATTTCTGTAAGTTTAATTATTTCAGGTCGAACTATAATATATACTGATGAATCATGGGTGAATACAGGGCATGCAGTAAATAAAACT
>JARFOC010060215.1:0-18169 GCA_031763485.1 Osmoderma eremita | reverse complement strand
ATCGCCATCGGGTCTCGACATCTATGCTCGCTTTGAAGCAGTAGACGTCGATACAACACAGAGTCCCACTGCAGAACTGGTAAATTTTCATTCATCTGACCAGATGATTATGCTTAAAAGATCTTCGTCGTCTTCTAACCTTCTAACTAACCAGTTAGAATACTACAGTCACCTTCAGGTAGTAAACTATGGCTCACATGAATCTTGTATGGTTTAAATTAATTCGATGTAAAGTTCTCCATACTTAAGTTTTGGGCAAATTTAATTCTGACGCCACTTCACGCGTAGATGTTGATGGAATATTATTTGTCTATAAAATACAACGTTTACATAAACTAATTTATCATTTGTAAAACGTCCCATTGATTTTTATTCAAATTCTTGTTGACATAAACATTGCGCGGCTGGGTAAATTATTCATTCGCGACCACGTTTCTATAAACATGTATAGCCAAACGACAAATTGATTTCTGGTTAAAACAGAAAGTACTCCAATTTTGGAGCAAATCTCCTGGTTTGGTACATGCGAAAGAGTGCATATTTCACCCAATCATGTCAAAACCGGAGAATTACTAAAACTTGACCGTAAAAGGGTCAAAACAATTATTTCTGTGTTCACAGGCCACTACAGACTCAGAAAACACCTATACGGGTTATCGGAAGAAACCGAATGCCGGCTGTGTATGGAAGACGAAGAAACAGTAGAGCATGTTATGTGCCACTCTCCTGCGGCCACCCGAATCAGGTACTCCATCTTTGGAAAGGAAATTATTTCCCGAGCTGATCTGAAAAAATCCTCATTGAACAAGATTCTGAGCTACCTCAAAGGCCTGGACTTGTTTGATGAACTCTAGGATAGCATCCGCTCTACAAAGGACCTAATGGCCGAAGTAGAAGGGACGATTAATCGAACCAGGCGGATGACATCTCTACATCAATCAGTAATCAAGTAGTCATCATAAAATGTATTGTTCATCAATTAATAATATCAAAAACTTTGGTCAACGTGTTATACATGGTTGAAATATAAAAAAACCTCTTTCTGATGGTGTCAAAATCCAATATAGCGCCGATAAGAAATAATAAACTTGATGGTGACTAGAAATAACCGAAATTTCGAGTGTACCATTACATAGATCAAAAGTGACCTTGAGAACGTGTTTTTTAGTTTTTCTCCGCAAGAAGAATATGAGTTACTTCCCTTCTTCTACTCTGCTACGACATTTGTCAGAGGTCTATTTTATCTTCGGGTTTATAACAAATACAAAATTTAGCAACTTTGCCAAAAAAGAACCTGTCTATTTCCAATAATAAGCGAGATACCCATGGTGAAGGTCGAAGATGAATGCATTTTGATCTGGAAGTCTGAGAATCTCATTTGGAAATATGAAATACAAACAAAGAGCAAGTAAGAGCTTATAAAACGTGTGTTGGGCCAATACTGACATAAGTATATAGTAGAAAGATGTAAAACAAAGGGTATTTTCAAAGCCTTCGGAAATTAAGAATTAAAATCCCACATGGTTGATCATATATGAAACAGCACTATAAAGAGAAAATCCCTATATAGAAGACAGTTGAATTCCTAAAATAAAAGAAGAAACAATTTTATTTCAATTCTGTTTTGTATAAACATTATAAATTCAAAAACTGTAGGGGTTAACGCCTCAATAATCTTTGATTTTCAATGGAATTAATTAGATTAAATAACATAATTTTATTATTGCAATATGAGTAGACCTCTCGTCTAACACAGCACATGCCTTGCCACTGTCTTTACTTCTCGAAAAAACTGATTTGAAAAATCCCATGCACTTTCTCCCCTTACAATTATCGTCGGAGATCTAACTTGATGCGTTAAGCGGCTGATGTATGTGTGTGTGTAATAAATGATGAAAGAAAAAAATAACGGAAAAACGTGTAGGTTTAGTATTTCCTGTACTGTGGTCATGACGCCGTAATGTAACCACTAAACGGGCTCATGTATACAGTAATAAACATATGTATGCACATAGAAGAAAGCACTCCGTCTGTCTCTCATTATTCATTATATCTTCCAGTATTCGTCGGCTAAAAACGCATGTAAATACAGATATAAATACATGAATTTGATCCCGTACTGAACGGTTATGTTCTCTCCATTATTCTTTCGAATCTGTATAATTATGCCGGCCGGCATAGAAAGCGTGTCTCTTAGTTTGCTTTATTGCTTAACCATACTCCAGGTAATGTTTTAATCGTAGGAATTTACATGAATATGACTTGTGTAGATCTCTATGTGCGATTAACCCATTTCAATGCTAACTTTGAAAGAGGTTACATTAGTATAGCTATTAGTTTTAATAAGGGAAAGTCGCTCGCTATATTTTTCATTATTCAAACATACTTTTTTATTCGAAGAAAATGTAAGAACGTTCACCGCATATTAACAATTTACATAATATTCATTGCATTAAATTTTCAATTATCGACCGAATTTAGTCATTACAGCCTAGTAGATGTAAAGTTTCGTTTATATCTACTCAAAACATTGATTTGCCACCTGTCATATTAGAGGTTAAGCTATTTAAATACGAATCAGTGACAATACCGCACAGGATAGACAACGTCTATAAAATAAAATTCCCCAATTCGATAACGAAAGGACAGCATATTTAGTTATTAAGACCTACAAGTCGATAACTCTGATTTTAGTATTTATTAGGTACGTATTCATCTGTTATCGTAAATAGACCATAGTCGTTTTGTCGCATATTAAATCTGCAGTAAACTTCAGGCTGTTTCCTTTTGCCGTTATTTTAATAGCCAACTTCAAGACAAACAGGCTGAGTATTCTTAATAAAAGGGCGCCCTTTCCTCTCAATTTTCGTGCTTTTAAAACCACTTTCATCTGTGGTTCGTCTGGAACAATTCTATTAATTGTGATATTTTTACGGGTATAGATAATGTTTTATACTGTTATGGGGCCACTAGCATTAAAGTCAAGTTCAAGTCGAACGTAAACAACTCTTCAACATATTACTCTTGCACTTTCTTCAACTTAAGTTGTTCAGTAGACATAGCAAGCACACGTATATACAACTACTAAACAATTTATAAAAGAAGGATCTTTCTGGGAGGCAAAACACTGCTTGTTGCAGAGCGACAAATAAAATATTTAGTGCTGAAGACATATTTCCAGGGTGTTAAGAATGAAAGAAATCTAAGTGTGTTAAAAACTTTTTTTAAAAGTAAAAGACGGACTATTTTATAAAGCTGTCCCAAAATAAATTACCAAATTTATTGCTGTTAAACACGCTTAATTCTGCACCAATCTAAAAACGTCTCACCTATATTTAAATACGGAAACCCATACGTATAAACACTATCATCAAGGAAAAGTCATTGTTACTATTTTCTTATTATTTCTTCCTCACAGCCTCGTACGATATGTTGTATAAATAACGTAAGGTTACGTAACTATTTCTCATATTTATTTATACACGCTTGAAAACAATATAATTTTGACCTCCAAATTAACTCATTCATTCACAGGGTATTAAAGCGTCTCAAACTGATTTCACGAGGAACAATTAGATAACAAGGCAAGTGCGTTATTGTATGCGTGTATTTGCATACGGAAAAAATATATTCCTATCCTCACCTAAATTATGGTTATGAAGATATACTCTAAAAGAAGAAAGGGAAATTTACTTCCCTGTTACGAAAATTTTTCCATTAAAATGCAGTAATGTATTAACTGATCCATTATTTGGTCTAATATGCGGGTAGCTTTGCGGGCAAGAATAAGTATAGAAAGAGTGCATAAGATTAAAATTATAGCTGCTCAACAATATTCCACCGCTTCTAATTTGAATGAAGTTACTCAGTTCGCCATGAGGCGTCGATGATATATTGAACACAGACTTCACCAAGGCTTTTGATACCATCAATCGTGCAATACTACCTCTCAAGCTTTTCGAAGATTGGTTTTACCCCTCAGATTTTCAATCATATTTGTACAACCACGTCTGTTACGTTGGTTATAATGGTTTTCGTTTAAAATTATTTGATACCATGGAGTTCCGCGAGGATCACATTTAGGCCCTTTGTGATTCAATGTTAACTTAAATGATCGTTTATCACTGCAACGTACGCTGACGATCTGAAGGTTTTAGTCAAGAGTATATACTATAGTAGAGATAGCAAGGACTGTGGGGCAGCACAATAAACACACTGTTCGGATTACTCTTACCGCACAAAGTATTAATTAATTCGGGACGACACGTGTTTCGGGAATACGTGGATTCCCATTATCAAGTCGGATACCGACCGGTATGTTTAGTATATACTATATCCGATTGTGTCTTACTTCAGAATAACCTTGATGTAATAAATAAATGCGCTTGTTGTATCAACGTGCAGCATTACGATATCCTTTCTCTATCACATGAATCAATCATATAGCAAAATTTATTTGATTCACAGCTATCATTTGAAAATCATTTTATTAAAATTGCCAAGTGTGATTCACTTATTTAAATGTCATTAATTCTCCCTTTCTCACTTTTGTTAGATCTAAGCTCGAATATGCGTCTATCCTTTGGTATCCCAAATTACCAACAACTTACCTTGAAAAAAGTGCAGAAATTTTTTTAAAAACATTTAGAATAGATCAGTCGTATCCACCTCGCGAAAATAATTATGATAATTTACGGACATAATTTCACTTCATCAAATCGGAGAATTTCTACCAGTGGAAAATTTCTCTCTAAATTAATTCAAAATAAAGTTGATGTACATACCTCTCATTTTATCGTTCCCAGTTTTAGTAGGTACTAGAACTCCAAGGCATGTGTTTATAGAATATTCTTCCCGCTTCTAGTTATATATTTATTGGATATTTTTCATTGGCTTATTGTTTTAATTTTGTTAGATTGTTATTAGTTATAATTACTTACTAAGGGTAACACAGCTCACTTTAATTATCAATTTAATATATTAATTTTAAGTTCAGCATTGTACGTTGTACAGTTAGGTTTTACTAGTTTTGTACGGTTACAGGACTTTTTCTCTCGGATAAATATATTATTCTTTTTATTATTAATAAAGAATTTTACACTGTTATATAATAGAATCTATTTCTTACTTCTTTGAAATACGTTATAAAATATAAATTTTCCAGAGAAATGGCGATTGGCTCGATATTTGAGATTATTTTTGCAATTTTCTTTTCCGAATAAAGATAATAAATATGTACTAAGTTTGGCTGTTTTTAATGTAACAGAAATGTGTATTTAGACAATTTGAAAAGCCAATGGATAAAAATGTCGCACACAACATTTTGAATATTGAATCGAAGAAGAAATATAATAATTTTGTTCCAACAACTGATGTAGAAAACAAGCAAAGCGAAAATTCGTAAAATTGTCCGCTAACCACTCAATGTCTACTACAAACTACATGTATGACAGAATATCTATCGAATATGATAAGAAAATTCAGGTTTATTTACATGAAAAAAGAGATAAATGAAAAATGCATAAATGATACAAAAAGGAATAATTGTCCGTATCTTGGAAACTGTCCATTTGCGGGCCCATGTTCAGTATGGCTTTTCTACATATTTTGGGCCATACTATCCCCCTCAAAGTTTGTAACACATTTTTTAACCCAGTTTGTCAAGTTAATTCAGAATAATTTGGCGGTTTTTGAAATTATTCTGTATTACGTTTCAAGATCTAACCAAGTATTTATGCACAAAGATTAGGGATGGGCACACGGGCATTTTTAAATAACGTTGATTTCCAATAACGTGATTCTAAACAATTGTCGGTGATCACCGTTTACCAATATTCGAATACGTGTGGTTATTCTAGTTCCCAGGGCTTTCAATATGCGATACATGTTATAACTGTGCGATGTGTTATAATCAGTTCTCTAGATGGAATACCAAACAATTCGCTGTTGGGATCGGTTATATATTTCAATTTACAGAAAGAAAAACACCAACACACAACTAGCCCTAAAGTATATTAAAACGCAGACACGCTTAAGAAATAGAAATGCATGTCGCATTATTTAAGTTTTCTATTTTGTAAATATTACACTCCATTTCCCCCATCTATAGTGGGTAAAGAATGTGTATACCTATTCATCATTTAACTTTAAAAAAACAGCCCAGCGCCAAGATTATTTCTAATTTCAATTAGATGATATTTGTGTTGATAAGTGTTTCTCTTAACTCACCAGGAAAAAGCACCGCTCCGCCGGTTCGTATTCAATTTAAACATAAACAATTTACCACAATATTTTACAGTGAGCCCCCGTAACGGTTGGAATGAATTCATTTAAAATTTGGGTGTTTTTTTCTCGAACGCTGAGGACCCGTCGATTTTTGATTTTAGTTGCGGTTTTTCCAATGATTATGTATGTATGCTGGGTGACCCAAACATGTTATGACAGCTCACTTACTTTTTTTAACACTTAGCGGTATATCGCCCATTCCTAATAAAGATACAGTACGCAATATTAGTTACACACAGTGTTCTTCTATTATTAGTACAATCAAGCAGGCAGCGTTCCTTTGGTGCAAAAGTAATAACGTTGTATCTACAGATATGAAAACGTACTGCGCCTATGACACTTGAAGTTTATTTATGTAACTCTATAATAAGATTTTGCTGTTAGTGTTGAGGATACAAGGAAGTATATGCAGTTTAACATACACAGCAACAATTGGAACACTATTTCGAGTCACCACATAATAAACAGCGTTAAAATTCCAAATACATAAGTTTAACTAATAAAATTCTATTATATGTATGTATTCAGTGAATCAGCAAGACTGCATTTAAAGCGTTGCGTTGGTAGAAATAAAGTTATATATGCTACACCGGTTTTCTAGAAAATATATTATTCAATACACGAATACTTTTGGCAACACCAGTTCTAAACAAAAACCTTCTGACATCATCAAACGCATTTATTTAATTTTGTGATGGTAATATAGAAAAGTCGGCTTTTCAGCATACACAGTGTTTGGATAAAACGACACAATGACTAACCGCGTTTCGTTTTTCCCGTTCAGCGTCTTATCGATATAAATTACTTCATTTTCAACGAATACTCAAACCAAGCTCTCGATAACATGCACCGCATAATTAACAGTAGTCCAAGAAACGTTTTACGTCATGATACGTATATTCATAATGGTAAACCTATACCCATGCAGTAGGTTATTTAAACAGAAAGGATTTCACAATGCATACTGACTGACCACCTTGAATGAAAGTCGGAAATTTTTATTATGATTGGAGATCGGTGCTAATTGAAATAGGTGTTTGAATTTAGCCTGCAATTTTTATCTCGGGACGTTTTTTTCTTCTCGCATGTGATGCATTCGAACCAGTAGTGGTCATTAGCGCCCTATTGTTTTTGTATTTAGACGTGGTACCTGCCGCAAGGCTACCAAGAAAATTCTGCATTTACATCCATACAAGCAAGTGTGTTCGATGTGGCTCTCTTCAGCAACGAAGCACGGTTTCATCTTAGCGTATATGTAAACTCACAAAATGATATAATTTGGTCTGCAGAAAATCCATCCAGAGGAGTCTTCATAAAGACACCGTTACATCCCCTTGTACGGTTAGCGATGTCAACAAGAAGAGTCATTGGTCATATTTATTTTCATCAAAACATTGAGTTGACGACCAATTTTGACACGTTTTAAAGAGCACTTTGTTTATTTCACAGGTGGTAGACCAGAGAAACCTACTGTTGCCGAGCATCTTACAGAAACAGGTCACGGCATCTCAACGAACAATCTTAGGTTAGTGAAACAGTCCTTAATGTTAGAGAACTGGATAGTTACGAGATGATTTATATTCATGAGATTAAAGAAAAACTTATGAATTCTGACACAGGACCTATCCCGTATTCTAGTTTATAGGAACTCTTAGAATAAATTGTATTATTATTTAGTGGATTGTTACGGTTCAGTGAGCGTGACGAAGTGCGCTTAATGAACCAGAACAATTTGGTAGTATATATAGACATAGATTATACGTCGGAAAGTAGTGTTATTCAAGTGGTGTTCTGTGTGATGCATATCTCCCAGGGTGCTACGCCGAACATTATTTTCCTTTGTAAATTCTGCTGAGGGTGGATACGAAATACGTATTTGGAGTTCTTCACTCATCAAGGTGGTAAGGATATTTCTATTTTAATATTTTAAGCCACCGTATCCTATTATTTTATACCAAAAAGATTGATATGAATACCTATAAAAAATTGATCTTATACCCTTTTATTGAACAACTTCACGATGTTGAGTTTGAACCGGGCTACTTCCGACAAGATGGTGCTACGGCCCATACTGCGCAGACAACATTACATTATCTGCAACAGTTTCTCGGAGACAAATTAGTAGAGACAAATGACCTCCTCGATCACGGGATTTTTAACCTTGATTTCTTCATGTTCGGTTATTTATAGGATAAAGCAAATTCTAACCGTATCCGTACGTCATAAGAATTACAAAATACGAGTACAGAAGCTTTGAATGGAATTAGGGCGGAAATGCTACGTATTCAACAGTATGAAAAGAAGAGTGAAGTTGTGCTTGCATTGGAGAGCATTTTGAACAAACGCAATTTTATAATAAACAAATGTTTTGAATAAGTGTCACAGTTTTGCAATATTAAAAAACAATAATTTAGCTGAAATTATCTTCTCATAAACTAATTTACCTCTCAAATTGTTATTTTCTGCAATATCCTTATATTTCGACCATTATATTCAAGCCAATTACAGGGGATCAATGGCGGTCATGACTTACTATTATTAGGCTTTATTATTTACATAGCTGTTTGGAAATAGGAGTTATAAAAGCAATCGAAAATCATTAAAAACATATTAAAGTTTCAATTCACTTCAAGTATCAGAGAGTTCAAGACCTTCTTACATGTTTTATTGCCATCATTTCTATCATTCTTGATTATTTACGGAAATAAAATATAATCTTTGAACTTTGCGTCCATCGCCTTAAAAAATTATGTTATTTAAAGCATTAGATAAGTTTAGTTTTCCAAACAGTTGTTATAGGAACAACATAAATAGTATTCTTTTATAAATTTTCGTAAGAATAACATGAGAAACAATAGAAATTAATTGTCAAAGTAGAGTGCTAATTTATTGGTTTTCATGGACGGTAAAAGTTTTCTAACAATAACAAAGATAACTTTTGATATTTGTCGATTTGCTAAGTATTTAACAAAGTTATAGCTCAAAAGGTTAACGATTAAAGTTAATTCTTTTATTAGAATTTGAAACTTGTATATGTATACATATAGATATTTTGTGTGATATGATACTAGCGAAAAAACTTACAGTGTAGTCGATATTAATGAATGGAAGCATTAGACATTATTGTACATTAATATTCAGGGAAGAACAGTAGAACAGGTACATAAAATATTTGGGAAAGGTAACCCACAGAACAGGAAAGTTTGAAGTTGAAGGAGAAATAAGTAGCAGAGTAAACAAAGCAGGAAGACTCTTTCACAGCATAAAAGAAGGCTTTATCAACAAAAAGGAAATAAGTGCAATTACCAAAACACAATTTTAATAAAATAATCTACCTATCAACATTATTATCAGGACGGGAATCGTGGGTACTTACAAAAATATTAGAAAAATACTACAAGTGACAGAAATAAAAATTCCCAAGAAATATGTCACGATAATGGATAAAATAAGGAATTATAATATAAGAAACAGCTTATGGATCAAAAGTATTCGGAAATATATAAACATCTCAGCTAAGATTATAGGGACATCTGATAAGCAGTTTTATGTATCCTGCTGAAAGTAGTTTGGGAAATTCGTAATTTTTCTGTTTCGCAAGTGCCATATGGATGTTTGACTTCATGACGATTCAACGGGTCTTCATAGGTCTCTCTTCGCAAAATTTGCAGATTCATAAATATATAGACTTGGGAAGATAAATATTTGAAACTGTTTAAACATTTCTGTACATGTGTCCATTTTTTCAGGTTGAAGATAATTGTTAAACACGATTTTTGGGTAATGAAGAGCCGTTTTGCGTCTACGGAGTTACCCCAAAAATTATTGCATATGGAAACGTTGATCTGATATAGGTATTATATGCCACAAGAGCTGCCTCAATATTAACTTTAAAAGAAATTGTTCTCAACGCATACACCATTCAGGCCATTTTATTTGAAAGAATATTTACGTGCTCTAAGCCGCTATGTAGTTGTAAATCCAATTAGAGTAAGCTATGAATATTACAATTTAGTTGGTAAGGGTTGGTAACATATTTTTATAACTGTCGATGAAGTCAGTCAAATGTCAAATTATAATAACTGTCACATTTGTAAGAGTGAATGTACTGAAAGTTACTTTAAAAGCCATTCGTTTACTTTGGAATTAGTTGTTTCATTATAAAGACATTCTCCAAATCATGCACTTTTAACAAAGCATTTTAAGGCCGCATAACCTAAAATTATTATTTGTCAGTTTTGATACAATTGCATTGCTAATTAAGCACTGTTATAAACTTTAGGAAAAACACAAATCCTACCCCAATTATAAATTCAATTGATCGCATGGTATTTTGTCAATATACGATTTAGTACAAACAACATAAATACATACATATATGAATTATTCAGAGTAATAGACCTTTCTCAGGAAAATAAGACAAGAACACGTAATTAAAGATGGAAAAAGATGCTACAATCGCCAGTGTGTGTCTTTGTCTATGGTGACAACGGCTCACTGTTTTGTAGTTCATTTATGGGATTTTATATACCTACTGCAACTAGCATCCGTCTTTGTTAAACAGTTTTCTAAACAGGGTTGACAACTGTTTTACCTGATCGTTACATGCTGTTACACTCCGTGTAAATTGAGTAAGGTCTATTGCTTAACCATAGACAAATAAGTCATAAAACTAATATCAAGTTGACATGAAAATAATAAAAACACAAATCTATCCCAATTTTGTATTACATTGCTCTTTTTAGTCCCATGTCAGATCAGGAGAAGAGATATATACTCACAGTGATTTTATCTCGACAAACAATTTGACGTGTGATATATAATTACAAACAAACGGATAATTTTACTCTGAACATACCCGATAAGAGGAACAAGTAAATCTAATGAAATGGATGTAACATAACCTGTCTTTCTCCATCCAGTGGTACAACTGATTGTTTAAACCAATATACCTTGAACTATTACATTTTTTTAAAAAATATATTAAACAAATCTTCATTTTCAGAAATTTGTAGTTACATATATACTAAATACAAGCACGCCATCTCCAACTTTTCTGGTTAATTATTGCACAAGTAAAGAAATACTTTCGCAAACGTTGGAACCTACTTGACACACAAAATTTCTTAACAAAAATAAGCAACTGCCAGTCAATGCCAAAATAATTGATAAATTTATGTCAAAAAGGAATATTAAAGGATATTAAAATGCTTTACATACCCGCTCGCGGCTCAGGCACGTACATAGGTTGTCTTACGTCATTACTTGGCAAATTATTACGTTATTGCCGTAAGAGACCTTGACGGTTTTTACTGATACCTAATATACCATACGTTAATCTGTAATGTGATCGGCGAACATTTTTCCATACGTCATTTCCAAAGATGATTCTCGACCAGTCTCCTTTGTCGCTAGCCTGCTTCTAAATGCGGAAGAAACTGGTTTTTTTATCGCAGTGGAGTACCACGAATGATCCAATCTCCATGTCCGAGAAGACACAACGGGGACGGAAACTAGTTTATCGTTACCGTTCTAATACTCCTATGATAGTGTTGACGTATCAGTTCCATTGTCTGAAGTTAATGTGCGCATGTATAGTACACTGTAGAATAAGCACCTAGCTATATCCTACTAAACTAAGAAGTAATTGAACTGTAACGAATACGACAGATTTTTAATGCGAGATATCGCAGTAGGTTAGTCAGCTGTAAAAGTAAATATGTATATAAGAGAAACCTAGATTTAACGTATACAGGAGTGTCTCAAATAAATCAGTAAACATATGACAGTACATTTGTTACTTGATTATAAACAAGATACTCTACAGATCTCTCAACCTCCGTATGCAGTACGGGATATAATAGCAACTTTTATCTCTTACTATCCTTAGTTGCTGTCATTAGCGCTATCTTCACTTCCGATTGCTATGTTGCAACTTATTCACATATGTCGGCGTCGGCAAAGTACCTATCTATCTGTTTATTAGCGTCAACTGCTGTCAATCGTTATCATCGTAGTTTTAAAATATTTTTAGTTGAATTCCACGTTAATTTGTTTATATATAGTTGTACAAATCGTTCTTTTCAGAACGCTTCCATCTTCTTCGAGCGCGCACAGGGTAACATGGATATGGATATTGATTTTTAGAAATTCTATAACCTATACGTTTAATTATAGTTTTCACTGCATTAATGTAGGGAGAAAACGGCGTAAGGGAGAAAAATTTAGCAAGCATCTATTCGACCTAAAGTGAATTTCTTTATACAGAATATGCCACCTACATTAATGCAACTCTTGCTGCTGTCAATGCTGATGATGATCTCCCTAACTTCAATCGAGCGACTTTACATAGATTGTTACACGATATGGGTTTCGAATTTAAAAAAGTAGAACGTAAAAGTATACGCATCGAACAAGATGACATTATTCGGTGGAGCCACAAATATTTACGAAAGATCAAGAAATTTAGAGAAAAAGGTACAATTTAGTTCTTGCAATATGACATTTCTGTAACCTTAATTATTTTAGGTCGAACTATAATATATACTGATGAATCATGGGTGAATACAGGGCATGCAGTAAATAAAACTTGGACAGACACTTCAATAGTCGACAATCTTTTATCCAAGGATTAAGTACTGGTTTGAAATCCCCAACCGGGCTTGGACCTCGTTTTGCATTAGTTCATGCTGGTGATGATAACGGATTTGTTCCTGGTGCTGAATATACATTTCTCCGCAAGAAAAACACTGGTGATGTTCATCATGAGATGGATTCAGACATATACGAGGTTTGGTTCATTAAGAAATTGCTTCCAAATATACCGCAGAAGTCAGTGATTGTTCTTGATAATGCTTCTTGTCACTGCAGAAAATCATAAAAAACTCCAACGGCTGCACGGAGAAAAAACTATATCATTGATAGGCTCCGTAAGAAACAAATACCAACCACTGACGATTTCCAAAAAGGGACTGTTTTGCGTGTTACCAATTATACCGCAGTATGATAAAAGCAGGATTGACGAACTTGCAAAAGAAAAAGGCCATGAAGTTCTTCGATTACCACCTTACCACTGCGAGTTAAATCCCATTGAAATGGTATGGGCACAAGTTAAAAACTGTATAAAAATGAATAATACCACGTTTAAGGTAAAAGATATGGAGGAATTAATTCGAAGAGCATATAGCACTGTAACAGTTGATAATTGGCAAAATTATATCAAGCATGTAAAAAATATTGAAAAGGAAATGTGGATAGTGGATAATTTGCAACATGATAATGAAGAATTTATTATTCATGTAACAGGTTCGTCATTATCTGAAGATCAAACTGGTTCACCGACTGACTAAAAGTTGAAACAAGACATATGTGTGTGTAATTGCCATTCCTTTCTTAAATATTATTGTATTATATGGAGATTTGTATGGTTTCAGCTATTTTTGTTACAAAAGTGGAAACTATTATTAATTAAAGGATTACATATTTTACATTAAATGTAATAAATTATATAATACCCCAAATCCTAAATAAATGTTCGAAATGTAAATTACCTTAATGTTGAGTAATAAAAAATAAAATTATGGGCTTTTTCACCGATTGTTAAATTAAAAAAAATTATGTTTTTTAAATATTTTACTGTTTTCCTCAAAATTTGCATTTTAATTGTCAGCAACCCAAATAATGGAACCGTAAGTAATGTACAGGTGATTCGACGATTTGGCAACCGTGTATCGAATTCTCATAAGCTCTGGACTGCATTCGGAGGTTGAGACGATCTATAGTAAATATACATATATCCAATGTTTTTTCTCAGGTGCAAGATATCAGTTGGTAAGGTGGTTCCAAGGGTGAAATAAATAAAAGTTATTAAATTTGTTTTAATTTAAGGAATACATACACCTACTATTATTTCATTGTTTATTAAATTAACATCAAAAGAATTATTACTCAGTATAGTACTAATAGTTCATAATAAACTTACCGTCTACTAAATATGATTCGATCTAAAAATACATTAAATATTTTAAAACCCTTCAACAACGTAATAAAAGCCATAACAAATTGTTTACTAATTTAAGCAAGAGAGTGAAATAGTCAAAGAAAAAATACAAAGGTAGGATAGAGATTACCCCAATTTTTAAAGGGATAGATACCTATGTATTTCGAAAATAATTATTAAGATTCAGTAAAATATTGTATTTCGCAAAAAATATGGTTTTTAATATTTTATAGAATTTAAGCAAAAACTTGCTTCATCTTCCTTCAAAAAACTCAAGATTGCTTCATTAGCTTAGATTCAAATATTAGGAGCCATATAGAATTCTAGGCCAGAATACAATCATACGATTTCTTCATATGGTTGCAAGCCTGTACGGCCTCAATTAGTCTGATGGAGACTTCTTGTACATCCACCAGCAATTTTTTTTATAACTTAGAGTCGATTCTCTTTATTTGGCAAAGAAGCTAATTAGTTATGTAAACGTACACAATAACCTTGTAGCCTGTAGCATATAAATAATGTAACGACATCTATAAACATGTTTTAATTGTGCAATTCAAATAAAAGATTAAAATTATCCAACTTGTGTTTAACTTTTATTATTTTGCATTGCCTGCCAGCAATATTCTTTTGAAGTGTCTTTTTGTATGGTTACATACTTAAATAATGCAACAAGGTTTTACTTATTCACAATGTGTCTTCGTATCAGGATGTACCATTGTTAAAACAATAGCTCGCCAGAATTATCAAGCTCAAATTAGAGTTTGTAGTCAACAGACAATTTATTTAACAACTTTATTGGTGGTTCGTCGATTTTTTAGTTGCAAACTATTCTGAAAATTTAAATACAGCTAGAGTCCCAATACTTCATATTAGCATCATTTGAATCTTAGACGATTTACCAAAATCGTTAGTTTGTTTTAAAATGTTTACCTGATAATGAATAAATAATATAATAATAATGTAAATAAAGGCTTGTGTTTGAATACAACAAAAAACATACAAATCCATGCGAAACACACACAACAAATAGTTTTTTTAGTAAAAGCAAATATGTGACATTGCTTTCTTAAATGGGTACACCACATGTATATGTACGATTACCTACACAACAGTAAACTTGGAAGATCCATAAACGACAAGGTATTAGTATTATCAAACCGATTGCAAGTGATATTAATGTTTACTGCGTGTCGTCCAGGTTCACTTTTATGCGATTACTTACAGTAACTACGTTGTTTTCAATAACAGATACAACCTAAGTGATTTCCTTTAAGTATAAAACTAACATTACAAATTGATAACGTTAAGCATTAAAATCACTATCTGACAGCTGTCATTTGAAAAAGGTTTTATGTCAAATTCATCTGTCAAGATTAATATACTCATAAAACTGAAGAATTTTTTGATAAACTTTATTAATAATTACAGAAAGTAAATGGAAAAAATATAATCCATTATAAAATTTGTTAATTAATAATATGAAAAGTATACATTTTGTGGCTAGGGTTATTTAGTTTGTTGCAAACTTATTATTTATAGCTTTGTTAGCTTTGTTATCCGAAAATGAACGACGCATGCGCACTAACTGTTATTTCGACAGTTTGAAATGTTCGGTGTTCGCAGAGTGGTCGGATGGCAGTTATAAACGGTTAGTGATTAGTCCATAAAATTCACGTATTTCATGTGGATTTCAAATTCGCACATGCGCATGAAACGAAATTAATTGAAAATTGAATCAGCCCGTGACAGAGATAATATAGTAAGGATAGATGAGGCACTTAACGTTAAAATTGTGTGCCTATCCCTCTGGTGGTCTGCGAACCCAAGTAAATAGATTACCGCGCCAAATCTCATATATTTCAAACTTGACAGGATACATAATATAAAATACAAATAATATACAGTAATGCCAATCAAGATTCTATTCATTCTTCTATACAAGCTTTTTTCGCATAATGTCAATCACAAAATGTGCCAAAAAGTGTGTGCACTCTGCCGTGCAGATTTTTAAGTAGCACATGTTCTATTTTCAACTATAATTCTGTTCAGAAAGTTAGCGCACAAGTTGCGCAAAAAAACATGCATTGACGGTTTCGATTAACGCATTGCTGAAAGTTATATTTACAATTGGAATTAACCTTTTTGCTTACCAGACGGAATACCATAAACACACTGTTCGGATTACTCCTGCGACATAAAATTGTTAAATCCACTTATTTTTCAAACTCAATAACGCACCAACCAGCTTTAGCAATAATTTTATTCACGTACCGACTCTACAATAGCAACTTATAGACTGAAGACTCTGAAGGAAAACAATTCGCCCTAACATTAATCTACCCTACTCAACAAAAACATAGTCATTAGGAATATAATTACACTAGAAAGTATAGCCCGGTCCAGGTACCTGGCGTTGACTAATTTTTAGCTCGACCTGCGTTAACAAAATAATCATTAATTCGGGACACGTCAATATTTACAGACGAAATACACAATGATAATAAAAATAAGGATAATCATTAAACAATAAGTAAAAACCAAAAGAACTGCTGACAACTAAAGGAATTGTTGTATAAATTTAAAATACTCTATGCGGACTTCTAGAATTTTACACTCAGAGCCCTCTATAGGTGAAATTTTGCACTCAGAGCCGTCTTTGGTCGAGTAACCCCTGGTTTACACCAAAGGTATACCAGTGCATCTCCCCTCAAAGTATCAAATCAATTTCAAACTACAATACTTTTTTGAATCATGCGCAATGAAAAATCCGAGGTAGTTCCAAATTAAGTGCTGATTTGCACTGCGAACAAAGCTTCTACAACCAAGGTTGCATTTGGCTACGTGGGCTGTATCATATAATGAAAGTATAGTAGATGCGTATGTATTTTCTATACATCAATAACATAAAAATAACACCTGCACAGATCTAAACAATTCAGCGATGCCCTTGTAAAATAACTGCACATCAGACAATTAACATTCAAATCTTAGGACAGGTTTTCATATTTTTTTATATTGTACATAAAAGCTCGAAGCGATTAAATAATTTACACCTGCTTGGAGGTTTCGACCAAATATGCTCGGCAATCAAATAAACTGAAATTGCTATCGACCATACGGAGAAGAACATTCCGTTAATTAAGAATGCAAATTGTTCTTATTGGAAAGCGAAAATTGCGGAGAAATTTTTATGATATTGTAAAATAAGCCTCACATGCATTGCCCGGTCGGGTTCATTGTGCTTATTTAATATAATAAGAAACTTGTTTTCAATGTATTTATAATTTCCAATGACCTTTCTCGTCAAACGATAAAAGATATGTTTGGTAATTGAACAAAAGCAATTTTTCTCAACAAATTGTTTGCAAATAATAATCGTTAAGTTCGTATAAAAGTAATTTGGTGTATTACAAGTAGTGCAAGGCCATAGAATTGTATATACTGCAATGTTACAAAATGATAAATTAAATTTCTAAGGAATTTTAATAATAATGAATTTTGGATTCTTTCTTATTTATGTTAAGTTGACACAAGCCGGGCAACTTCTGAATGACAATTAACTGACACTTGCCAGTTTAATTGTAATGACTTAATCAAGGAATTGTAATTAACCTATTTAAATAATATCGAAAAACCTAAAGATGTTTGAAAATATAATTTAGCAATGGTACTATAACAATAATAGGAACATGTAATTTTAACGAATGAATTAATTTATAAAATACCTCATCTAATAATCTGTGTATGACGTGTACCATCCACTTCTGCCTCCCTGCACCCTCATCACTCATCCCAACTAGCACATTAGGTATCTGGGAACGTAATTACGACTATTAAAATGACTTTGAAGTATCTCGCGACATAACATGGGAACGTAAAAAG
>JARFOC010060184.1:0-18175 GCA_031763485.1 Osmoderma eremita | reverse complement strand
AAAATTCTGAAAACAGATATGAAATAAGTGTAGAAAGTACTACCAAGTTCACCCACTTTACCTCGTGGGACAAAATAAAGCTGAAATTTTGTTGACCAGTGTGATTGGTGTGATCTGTCGTCATTTATTTATTTTCTCGATGCTCGTGTCTCGTCTAATAACTTCATTTCTAATATTTTTTCAGTCTAGATCATCTACAGCTTCTCCAACGAAAGTCTATTTCTTTGGCCAGCATCTTTTATCAGCATTATCCTCATTTATGCCCCATTCTTCCTAACATCCTAACTATATATAATAACACTTTGCACTATAGTTTTGTAACTTCTCCTTTTTGGTTTTTCTTCTAATCTTTCTCTCCCAAAATAATAAAGTAAGTGTTACAACAGTTTGTTTACTATTTTATCCTTTCTTATATTTCGTCATTATTAGGACTTTGTTTGTTGAATATTGCACCTATGTATTTATCAATTCTTCTAGCTTTTATTTCCCCCTTTTCCCTAACTGCAGAATATTACATTTGTCACTTCTTGCAGGAAAGCTGTTCATGTTTATTAAAATTATTGCAAGTTAATTCGATGAATATAGAGGTATATTCAGGTATTTTCAGGTAATATTTTTACTATCATCTCAGATTTATTATCTCTATCATTTTTTTTGTATTATCTCTATCTAACATTATTATTATCGACCAATCTCTATTTTACTACCACAGATTTCAATTTCATACCTTTTTACTAAGATCTCATAATAGTCAACAAAGGGTTTGCAATATAAAGTAATCAAAATTACTTGGAATTGAAGAAGCGATTTCTTATGCCATAGTATAGATATTGTATATAGGTTACGGGTAGATCTCAAACACGCTTTCGTTGTTTATGTTTTTTTCCAATTCTTTGTAGTGCCTCTTTTCCTGGCTAATTTTATGAAAAAACCACACGAAATACCCGCACAGTATCGAAATTAGGTTGCTGATTGGCATTTCTCTGTAGGAATTTCAATAGTTGTATTATTGCTACTTGGCGTGTGTACTTTGTGGTTTTTTTGTGTGACTAGGTAGAAATAACAGGTGGTTTTAATGTGATTTACTTAACTGGCACCGGTACGAACATAATCTGGTCGTAAATATCTAACAATAAGTCATAATACAATAGGTAGGTACAAGTAAATTATACTTTGGAAAAGGTATGTATTTTTCCTTGGAATTCGGACGTTTACTTGGAGTTTATTGCTCTGCACTAGACCTGAACCCATATATATTGTTAATAGCTCTTAATTACATGCTAATTGTAGTGGGACAACACGCACGTTAGGAATACGTATGCATGTAGGTATGTTTTCGTATACTATGCTATATAAATATACAGTGCACGGCAAAATTATGGAATAAATTCATTAAAATTGGAAGAGAATGCTCGGACTTTTCAATTAAAAAAATAAACATTTTTGCATTAATTTTAAGTATCACTTCTGGTTTTCAAGTAATGACGTCTCGACTCTCAATTTTTTGATTTAGATATCATTTAATTGTCTAAATGGTACCATCAAAATTTTAAGATCTCAGCAAAATTTTCGAGTAAAAGTCATTTAAATAAGGAAAGCATACATTTTATTAATTACAAAAAACAAAGGTAAACCCTGTTTTTCAAGGAATGAAATGATTGTTTGCCTTGAATCTAATGTTCGAAATGCCAACCACCTGCTCTTAAATTTACAATTAACAAAAACACTAGCTAGGTATCAAACGGATTTTTTCTTATTGGGGTATGTTGTCTATGTTGATAGATCACAAAATCTAGAAGAATAGAATAGAATATCTTGAAAAATAGAATTAGGTATGAAATGAGTCGAATTAGTCCTGATGTCATTCGCAATGTAGAAAATGAATGTGTCTATGATTCGTTCATTGTGAAGAAGTCCAACATTTGATTTAAAGGAAATCATTTTATTTCTTCAAAAACAGCATTTATCTTTGCTTTTTGCTATTGACAAAAATTATGGTTTCCATTCTTAAAATTCTTTTTAGTGCCATTTAGACAATTAAATGATGTATTAAATTTATAAAAATTGGGGGTTGCCTTTGAAAAAAATTGTCGATGACGTCATTAGTTGAAAATCAGAAGTGATCAAAATTGATGCAAAAATATTTTTTTTTAAATTGACGAATCTCAGCATTTCTTCGAAAAAACATGAAAATGAACGAATTTATTCCATAATTTCGGCGCGCACTGTATATGTAACAATTTTTCGGAAATTTCACAACAGAATATTGGGGAATTCTCTTGTGCGTACTTAATATTCACTGTAATATTGTTGTGGGATTTAAGGTAATCATTGTCAGTGGAATCTGGTAGAAGGCAATTAAATAATTCTCTGTTGTTTACACACCTTATATGGTGTTGACAAGTGCTGAAAAGGTAAAACCTTTTTTTTATCATTATTCAATAGTTTCTTCAGGGCAATACGCAGGTGTCTTTTACGTACAGCATTCCTAGAAGCTTCTTATTAGAAATTCATATTTGCTTTGTGCCAGTGACGACCAGCTCTCTTGGGGCAAGCTACCGTCGTTTTCTAAATCCATCTGAAAAATAAATGTTTATTTATCTACATTAATAAAGCGCGAGCGAAAAGAAATAAATTAAACAACAAAAATTGGTTTTTAACTATATATGTACATATATATAATTATGTAGATGCAATGGAACAATTGCTCTAATGACTTGCAATCTTAGTCTGGTAAAAAGGTTATTGCGTTATAGAGTCAATACGCTTCTATGCAATATTTAAATAATCTCACAAAGAACAAGTGAATTTGCATTGGTGGTTATGCAATAAATATATTGGCCTATAGAAAAGAATGGATTTTTATATTTATTACATTATATTTACAACTACTTAAATGGGCTACGATAAATTTTTTTTTGAAACATTATGTATGTCGATCCTAAATAAGTTGTGATACAATACTTGTGCCTTCGTTCCGTACTTACTTAATCGCAATGCCTTTCTACCTTTTCGGCTGTAAGTTTTGAGGGAGTTGAGCTATGTACTGGGTTCTCTTGTCTATATCTCTCTCCACTGCTTTATGTCTCGAGTCTTCTTTTTCACTTCTCGCCAGTTTACCCCCTTTTCTGTACTGCTGCTTCTATCTCTTCTGCCCACGTATTTCTTGGTCTTTCCTTCCTTTTTCTTTTTGCAAGTCCATGCTTAGTACACTGTCTTTATTGATTTGTCTTCTTCCATTCTGGTTACGTGTGCAAACCACCTCTTCTTGCTCCATATGGGAGCCGTTTGACATAAGTCTCCGGAAACACTTCAGCCCATTGGCTTTTTCTATTTATCCTCCATTTTCGTACTCATGCTATGTGCCGCTCATTCCCAGATCCTTGGCCGGTTGGTCTAAATAGTCTTCTGAATTAATTTTTGGTTTCCCAAAGATTGCCTGTATTCTAGGGTCCAAGGCCTTACATTCACATAAGATGTGGTGGAATGCGGTCTCTATTGCCCCTTCACACAGTCTACAGCTTGGGTCCTCAATGTGAACCCGAATTTTCTGTCGATGTCATTTCATTGCGCAATACGCTGTCAGGATTTAGTCGTTCGTAAGTCTTCTTTACTGATCGCTCCTTAATAAAGGTTTTGCGATGACTTTATAACCTATACATTTAACTACAGTTTTCACTGCATTGGCATGGAGAAAAAACAATATCATTGTTTCTCTTACTCCGTGAGAAAGACGATATGCTAAAAAGTGGGATTGACGATCTTGCAAAGAAAAAGGTCATGAAGTTCTTCGATTACCACCTTACCACTGCGATATCACATTTACGGTAAAAGATATGGAGGAATTAATTCGAAGAGCATATATCACTAATATATATATAATATAATGGAACCCGAAGTAATAATGTACAGCTGATTTGACGATTTGGCAACCGTGTATCGAATTCTCATAAGCTCTGTGCTGCATTCGGAGTTTGAGACGATCTATAGTACATAAATGTTAGATATATTTTTAGTGTGCACTTGAATCTCCTCTAATTTTATCTGTAGTGTTTTTTTTTTAATTCTAGCAAGTATCATCGTCTTTGATTTCTGTTTGTTTGTTCTCATGTCGTATTTCTTCACGCTGTCATTATATATTTTCAGATTCTCATTCAATGTTGGAGGATCTTCTGGACGTCAGTGGAAGAACGTTAATTAGTCTTCAGAAATGTGAAAGGTGGGTTGATGGTTGCTCACGCTTCATCAGTTTGAATGTGGCGCATCATCTTGGTATTTTAAATAAAAAATCATTGGCAAATATGACATATCGTTTGTGTCTAATACGTACCTCCTATGTAAGATTAACCTCCACCCAGTTTTTATCTCGTAAAATTGTGTCACATTGTTTACGTAAACAATACATATATAGATATTTCTTAACAAGAGCTATTTATTGAAATAATCCTGTTACCCGGGTTATTTTGAAATTAGTATTGGGGTTCAAGTTTTGATGAAATGAAATTATAAAACTATTTATATATATAATAAGTAGGTGTTGATCTCGCCGTAGCTTTCAGCGGCTTGACTCATCCACTGCCGCAACTGGGCGACACCTGGAGCCCTATTCGATATACGTCATGTCGAATAGCTAAATCGGATAGCGATATTGAAAGCGGCATTCTGCAGTTTCTGTCGCTATCGAATTAGGTACGTCATCACTTTGCGACATCTCGCTATTTCATAGCGACACCAAAAGAGGTGTCGTTAAGTCAATTCGATAGCCCTATTTAACCTTAATTTGTACGTCGCTGCCATTTTTTAAATTAGCGTCTGAACTGTTATTGCTAGCCTACAACTTTTTTGTTTGACAGGCAAGATGTAATATAGATATTATAATTATTATCTATGCAAATTATATGCAAAGAAAAACATAGTTTATTTGGATATAGATACCTTTCAGCTTCATTGATGGCTTTTCCATGTGCACAGTTTCTAGCTGTACAGTTACGTAAAAGAGAAGATCATGGAAGGGTTCGTAGATAATTCACATTTGTATGTCGAAATACTGAGAATAATTTTCCTGTAACATGCAGAATTATTGCGGAGCTATTCACTTAATAAAGAACCATTCAGAAACCTTTTGCACGAATTGAAGGAATATTAGTTAATGAGGGTGCGATTAAAAAAATTCCCCCTGTTATTACTGTAAGACCTTAATATATTTTTTTTTACTTTTATTAATTTTTACTTTTATTTCAGATTCTTTCCGCATTGTCATTGTTTGCATCAGGAAGCTATCAACGAGGTGTACGTCAATCAACCGTTACTAGATACATAAAAACTGCATCGAACATAAATGTATGGCATTTTATGAAAAATTAGATTAGATTTCCGCAAACAAATGAAGACCAAAGATAATCCAAAGAAAGGTATTGTGTGAATAAGCTTTAGCTAGGATGCACTTCACACAGTTATTTTAGGTTTCTAAATGCAACAGGAATGCCACAGGAGCTGGCAGCAGCTAATAGATGTGATAGGGTTGAATTGAGCGGAAATATGTTGTAAATTTGACTGAAAGTGTACTTACTTTTAGTTATTAAAAAGATTAAAATAAGGAAATGCATCTGATTGTGATACTCCTAACAAACAGTCCATTTCCAATTGCGGGAATTCTAAGTTTGGAAATAGCAGTCATAATAATTAAAAGGTTGGAGGAATTATACCTTAGTCACTTAATTTGTATAGAAAGGTACTAAATTTGTAAATGCATAGATATTCTAACGTACGAAAATTACTGAAGATAAAAAATATATGATTAAATTAATTTAACATATGTATTTTGTTATAGCGATATGGAATTTTCATGACGACACGTTTTATCGTAATTGCTATAATTACGGAATAGGACTCCTAACCGACATCGTCTTCAAGAAGTAAAAAACTGACTGGGTGGTGAAACTTCCAAACTCCTTGAATGCTGCGATGTTAACAAAGTTATTTATGTTAAAAATTGACTGAGTACCTACTGCTTATTTAAAAATCGTCAGATTGTCGTGGAGAATCCTGTATGTATAATAAATTTTTAGTTATACCATGAATTTATGATTTGCAAGACTTATCCCATAGCATGAAATTCAATCATAAATTTAACATTGCCTTGAACTCACGTTTATTTACTAATTACAAAGTTGATAAAACAAGTTTTTTTTTGTAGTAGTAAGTAGTATTATTAAATAATTAGGAAATGTTTAGAAAGTGTTTATTACGAAAACGTGTTTTTAGAAGTTACCAAATGTCGTCTTACAAATTACCAACACCAATCTATACGTAAATAAGCTATAATTATTCGTATTTAATGGTCTATACTTTTTACTTCAACACTATTTGTTTGTCTTTTCTCAATAAAAAATCAAATCAATACTTTGAAGAAAACTTTAACTGCATTTAATAATTATACAGCAGATCCCCCTGTGTGTTGCACTGTCTGCAGGTGTCTGAATAGATCACATGCACGTGTGAAAATTTTGGGCATTAGTTCTATATGTGAATATCTTAAAGTGGCAGATATTTCACCCCAATCCGATTAGAATGAATAGCAGCGCCTCGAATAACCCTCCCCTCTCCTCCCCCGTTCGAAAACCGAAATTTTGAATAGCCCATAATCTATATTACACCAACCCGATGATATCCTGCAAGTTTCATCGAAATCAGTTCAGTAGTTTAGACGAGAAAAGGGAACAAAAATACACACAGACAATTAGTTTTATTTATGATAATACATAGGTATGTACATCACCTTGAAATTACGTATAATATTATGTATTTTTAAGATTACACATTTTATGCATCTATGTCTGGATGTCCAAAAGAACAATCTTTTAGAGATAAATTTTGTGATGAATAAATTGATTGCAATGTTTATTATAAAAACCTAGATAATCATAGGAATATGAATGCAATTATGTTCTAAGATGCAAAACAGAAGTTGACGTCTAATTATTGTTTACAATTATCTGGTTTTTCCCTGCTAATTTACCTCATTAATTGCCCGATATATTACATTTTTAAACATTATTTGCAAGTCCTTACGCAATATTTAATTGCAGTCCAGAAAAAAACGTCATGTCATAAGTATCTCGATATGATGTTTTATTTTTTTCCTATTTCTAACGATTCTCATAAATATCTTGCATGCCTTTTGTCTCCTTTGCAATATCATGGAAATAATACATGTATTTTTGTTGATACCGTTTTTTAAATCTTGAACACTTGAGGATGGTACAAATACAATAGGTTATGTGCCGCTGTACTTGTCGCAAAGTTATCCCAAACGCGTCATCACGCACTAACATAATCAATATTTTCTTTTATTTAGAAACAATTTTAACACATAACGGAGCTACTTATAAATAAGTGTATGTTGATTTTATTTTAAATGACTCTATTTCCCACAAGACATAACTTTGTTTATTTGTATAATTGTAAAGAAAATATCTTCATATTATTCTTCATTACTTCATTATAACGTGCGCATGTGGTTACCTACTGTATTTGTACCATGATTATAAGTATGTGCCCGCAGAAATACAATTTCTGCAAATAAGAAGTTTCAAGTATTTTTATGATGATGAACAAATACTTCTCCCTTTATTAAGCTGGTATCCACATCTGGAAAAGGTATCAAAAAAGGCAAGGCTGTACTTATGGTTTTGTCGCAGGGTATGTAGAATGTCTTGGGGGCTATGCCCAAAACTTATTCACTGGCTGTATGTGGTGGTAATGCGCCCGACCATACTTATGGGGCAATAGCTTGGTGGCGGAATGCGCAACAAGCTATTGCCACAGCAAAACTCACATCCATACAAAGGATGGCGAGCATTGCAATTACGGAAGCAATTTTTTCCACCCCGTCTATGGCATTATAAATTCTTCTGGATATCCCGCCTCTACATATTGCTTTGGAGAGGGAGGCCAGATTAACGACATTTTGCCTCTGGCACATAGCGAAGCAATCGCCGCGTACTCATGTATTGTACGCAAATAAGCTGCTAGATACGGTTATCTCCGACGGCTTGCTAGGAATGCCAACTGACCTGATGTGCGTACGACACATGATTCTTCACTACCTCTGATCCAATCAGAGAGGAATGGAGATATAAGCAAACCAAACTCACGCAAGCAGACACCTGGTGGTTTACGGATGGATCGAAAACACAGCAGGGCATTGGCGCAGAAATATTCTGCAGTTACCCGAGAGTTAAAAAACACTACAACCTTGGGCAATATACAACAATTTTTCAGGCTGAAATCTACGCCATTGAGATGTGCGCAAAAGAGATTTTGAACAAAAACTCAAACACAAATCAATAAAAATTTTCAGTGACCGTCAGGTTGTATTGAAAGCATTGGAGGCGCACAAACGCCACTCTAAACCAAACTGGAGCTGTAAAACTATTCTAAATACAATAGGGACGTCCAACAAACTAGCCCTAATCTGGGTCCCGGGTCACTCCCTCATTCAAGGCAATGAGGCAGCCGACACCCTTGCAAAAGAGGATGCCGCGGGGTGCTTCCGGGATCCAGAACTGGTAATTGGTAACTTCGATTGCCAAACGACTAATTTGCTTCTGGTTAAAACAGAAAATACTCCAATTTTGGAGCAATTCCCCTGGTTTGGTACATGCGAAGGACTGCATTTCACCCAATCATGTCAAAACCGGAGAATTATTAAAACTTGATCGTAAAGGGTCTAAATAATTACTTCTGTGTTTACGGGTCACTGCAGACTCAGAAAACACCTACACAGAATCGGGTTATCGGAAGAAAGCGAATGCCTGCTGTGCATGGAGGACGAAGAAACAGCAGAACACGTTATGTGCCACTGTCCTGCGGTCACCCGTGTCAGGTACTCCATCTTTGGAAAGGATATTACTTTCCTAGCTGACCTGAAAAATTCCTCATTGAACAAGATTCTGAACTACCTCAAGGGCCTGGACTTGTTTGATGAACTCTAGTGTGGTATCCGGTCTACAGTAGGACCTAGTGGTTGAAGTAGAAGGCACGATCAGCCGAACCAGGCAACCAAGTAATCAAGTAAGTAAGTAATCTCCCTTTATTTTTGATTGACTTCCCCTTCTGCAGTTCACATATATTTCCAAACGCTTAAAGCATTTGCGAACTAAAAAAGCATTAATTGAGGGCTATGTTAAATTTCATGTATGTTTCATGCTTAAATTTCATACAGAACATTTTTGTTTCTTTGTGATTCATACTTGAAATGGGGAAAAGGGAAGCGATCATTGCAATAAAAGATAAAATAAATAAAATCCGGACAAGCAACAAATAATCAAGGTAGGGAAAGAGTTTTACAAAATTCAAAAATGAAACGGAGCAAGAGTATGAAAAATACAAAGAAGAGGAACATTTATCAATTGAAAAAATTAGTCGAGAAGAAACAGTAGATGCAATAAGAGCAATAAAAACAGAAAAAAACGGAAGGAGTGAACGAGATACAGCCAGAAATGATAAAATATCTAGGAGCAAATATCTAGGAAGAGAACACGAAAACTACAGAGCAATATGCCTATCCTCGGCCATGTTCTCAAACATATTCTAGAATGGCAAAAAGGAAGGCGGAAAATGGAGAGCTGGTCACATTGGCTTTTGTTGATCTAGATCTCTCTAGCCATAGAGAGGATCATAAGTTGGAAATGTCTGGAGGCATTTACGAAAATGTCTAAATAGCAGGAGAAGGATCGGAAGAATTCTAATGAGAAAAGGGTATAAGAAAAGCAGACTAATACGTGTTGAAATGAGCTTCCTAAGAAAAATAGAAGGAAAGTCAAGAAAAGGCAAAATTAGGAGTTAAGCAATTGTGCTTTCCGGAAAAAAGCTCAATATTGAGCTTATTGGACAACCATAGAATAAGCACAACTGGTATCGCTAGGGCGGGGCGTGTAATGAGGATGGGACAACAAAAGTTTGGCGAAACAAATTTACGAAGCGAGAGGCGTGGGAAGAGAGAAGAGGGAAGACCTAGTAGAAGTTGGAAAGATGAAGTAGCATATAGAAAAGAACGTAGGGAGATATGGAATATAGATCATACAATGCAAACTGAATTCCAAAACAGCTTTACACCAAAATGTAGAAAAGTTCAGCACTACTAAGTACAAATTAAACTTTTATCGTATTGTTGCTATCATGGAATTGCTTGCTTCGAAATGACGGTTTCTTTTAGAGATGAAACCATTTTTCTTCTGTAGCAACGCATAGTGTTAGTATTGAAACTTTTAATTATTACAGGCGTTGGTAACCGCGCATATAAAATAAACACGAACCGGTATTAAACGTAAAATAAACAAAACGCAAAAGATAACACAACTTTTATGGTACCACATAATAGCAAACTACAATTTATACAAGGTTTTAGTCAAGGATATGGTTATTATTAATTTGTTTATTCCATTACCTTCACGCGTAAGGTGCGTAAATCGTAAATAATGTCGAAGAATATAACTGAATCCTAGGCGATACACCTATTGAACATTTGAATTAATACGTAGTTGAATTCCTTAGTTATGCTAAATAATGCATAAGGCTTTCAAATAAATAAGTAATGCTGTGACTTGTTACCTGGAAGAGAAGCGTCAGTTGATAAAAATACATCAATACAGATAAATAAATGATGGTCATCGTTAAAAAATTAAAAGAAGAATCCTGAGAAAAGGAAGAAAACAAGGAAAAGCTATTAGACTTATTAAAGTTTACTCCTCAAATTTAAGTCACTCCAAGTTGTCTCACGAATCATAGCGTCATGCAAAGAATATCAACTGAAGCAGCTGATAACTTTGATTGGACTGAAGATTTTCTTATTAAAATTACTCCAGCTTCTGTAGATTATGCTACTAATTGAATTCCTGACTCGCCTCATTCAGATCTTCTATCTGAATTTTTCGTATTGAAGAATTAAATCACGCTCTAAATTGAAGAATACCCCTCTGCGATAGGATCAAGTCAAGCATCAAATGATTACTTTTTTTAACCAACAATGCAAAAACATACTTATTAGATATTTTTAGTGACGTTGGGATTAAGCCCAAAACTATTGTGGTGCTGCTTATTCCAAAATCCGGTAAGAATCCGAATTTGGCAAACTCATATTGTTCCCTTTTCCAAATTCTAGACAGAATAATTAAATCGCGCTCAGAATGGTGGCTAAAAAATGGAAATCATCTTCCGAATAACCAGTTCAATAATAACCAGTTTAAGAAATCATATGGTATGCTGGATGCACGAACATATATGATTTCTGTGTGTACAATGTAAAACTGCCGAGTGATGTAAGAAAACAATGAGTTATGTTTTGGGTTTAATTGATAAATGGTGTACGAATAATGGATTGCAACTATCAATTGAAAAAAAAAATGAAAAAAGTTACATTGTTCACCAGGCATAACCTTAATATCACTAATTCTATTACATTCTATTACATTAGGACGCCACCACTTTTTTCAACTAAGTCAAATATTTAGGAAAGATGGATGAGAAACTCAATTGGAAGTACCACGTTGAATGCATTCTGAATGGGTGTAATAAAGGATTGAATTTCTGATAGCCGGGACATGGTGGGGAGCGGAACCTAACACCTGTCTTCTGTTTTACAAAGCATATTTAAGAACTGTTACAGATTATGATGCCATCTCCTATGGATCAACAACCAAGTTTTGTTAAGGAGGATGGATGTAGTTCAAAATAAACCATTGAAGTTGTGCCTGGGAGCAGTGGCTTCTACATCAATTGAACCCCTACAGCTATAGTGGAATGGATATGTTTTAACTAATCCTTCTAGGTATTGCTAGATGTAACCAGAACTATCCAATAATGTCTGTTTCAGGAATTACAATATCCCACGAAAATACATATTAGTCGTTTTAAGTCTGGGTGCTATGTGAGTGCAATCCAGCTCACTTAAATAAGATAAAAATAACTGAGAATAATAAGTGTAATACATGCAACGTTATAGGTGATCTTGACCATATCCATTCGATTGTAAGCAACATTATCAAGCCTGTTGTGAGGTTTATGATAGTGTAGCTGCATTAAAGGTAGAAACTCCATTCGATCTTCAACATATGTTTACTCAAAATAGAAAGGATATACTAGACCCCTTAACAGATTTCTTTTAAATACAGGGGTAAAATTTGATCTAGCGCTGGAATCTTTATGTGTATAATTCTATGCCGGGAATCCTATCATATCATGGACTATAGATCGTCTCAACCTGCGTATGCAGTATGGAATATAATAGCAACTTTTATCTCTTACTATCCTTGGTTGCTGTCATTAGCGCTATTTTCACTTCCGATTGCTATGTTGCAACTTATTTACATATGTCGGCGTCGGCAAAGTACCTATCTATCTGTCTATTAAAGTCAACTGCTGTCACTCGTTATCGTCGTAGTTTTAAAATATTTTTAGTTAAATTCCACGTTAATTTGTTTATATATAGTTACATTATATATAGTACAAATCGATCTTTTCAGAACGCTTCCATCTTTTTCGAACGTGCACAGGGTAATATGGATATTCTTCTTGATTTTTAGAAATTTTATAACGTCTACATTTAATTACAGTTTTCACTGCATTAATGGAGTCTGTAGGGAGAAAACGGCGTAAGGGAGAAAAACTTAGCCCGATTGTGTGAGTGTATGATTGCAAATGTTTTAAATTATTTTAATAAAACTATGAATGTGAGTGCTGGCGTTCAAGAAGCAAGTAAAGCTTCGGGTTGCTCAGAGCGTACAATATATAATATAAAGCAGGAGCAACAAACTGGTTCATTACCAAGTCCAAAAAAACCTAAGAAAAGGAAAGGCATACAACTAAATGATCGATTACATACATATAACGAAAACACGCAAGCACCTATTCGACGTGCATAGTGTTTTTTATATAGAATATACCATCTACATTAAATGCAATTTTTGCTGCTGGCAATGCTGATGATGATTTCCCTAACTTCAGTCGAGCAACTTTACATAGATTGTTACAAGACATGGGTTTCGAATTTAGAAAAGTTGGGTGTAAACGTATGCTCATCGAACGAGACATTATTCGGTGGAGGCTCATATACTTACGGGAGAACAAGAAATTTAGAGAAGAAGGTACAATTTAGTTCTTACTATTTGACACTTCTGTAACTTTAATTATTTCAGGTCGAACTACAATATATACTGATGAATCATGTGTGAATACAGGGCATGCAGTAAATAAAACTTGAACAGACACTACAATTCAAATCAGTTGACAAGCTTTTATCCAAGGACGTTTGAAATGTACTGGTTTGAAATCCTCAACCACGCTTGGACCTCGTTTTGCATTAGTTCATGCTCGTGATGATTTGTTCCTGGTGCTGAATATACATTTCTCTGCAAGAGAAACACTGCTGATATTCATCATGAGATGGATTTAGACGCATACGAGGATTGGTTTACTAAGAAATTGCTTCCAAATATACAGCAGAAGTCAGTGATTGTTCTTAATAATGCTTTCTATCACTGCAGAAAATTTGAAAAAATTCCAACGGCAGCATGGAGAAAAAAATTATATCATTGATTGGCTCCGTGAGAAGCAAATATCAACCACTGACGATATGTTAAAAAGGGACTTGCTGTTTTCATGTCACAAATTAAACCGCAGTATGATAAAAGCAGGATTGCCGAACTTGCCAAAGAAAAAGGTCATGAAGTTCTTCGACTACCACCTTACCACTGCGAGTTAAATCCCATTGAAATGGTATAGGTACAAGTTAAAAACTGTATAAAAATTAATAATACCACATTTAAGGTAAAAGATGGAGGATTTAATTCGAAGAGCATATAGCACTGTAACAGTTGGCAAAATTGCATCAAACATGTAAAGAATATTGAAAAGGAATTGTGGATAGTGGATAAATTGCAAGATGCAATGAAGAATTTATTATTCATGTAGCAGATTCCTCATCATCTGCAGATTAAACTGGTTCATCGACTGACTAAAAGTTGAAACAAGACATATGTGTGTGCTATTCCTTTCTTAAATATTATTGTATTATATGGGGTTTTGTATGATTCCAGTTACTTTTGTTACAAAAGTGAAAACTATTATTTGTTAAAGGATTATATATTTTACTTTAAATTTAATAAATTGTATAATACCCCAATTCCTAAATAACTGTTCGAAATATAAATTACGTTAATGTTGAGTAATAATAAAAAAAATAGTTTTTATATTTGACTGTTTTCCTGAAAATATGCATTTTAACTGTCAGAAACCCAAATAATGGAACCGGAAATAATAATGTACAGCTGATTCGACGATTTGGCAACCGTGTATCGAACTCTTATAAGCTCTGTACTGCATTCGGAGGTTGAGACGATCTATAGTATTGTTTATCTTTTCAAGTCGCCTTGATGTGGCTATTGGCGTGAAAAATGTCAACGTCTATGAGTTTCCTCTTCCAGTTAACTTCCCATATTAGTCCTGGGTGCACTGATAATGTCGGACATTCCACAAAAAAAAAATACCGCCGATAGTTTGATTTTTACATAATTGCAAAGGATAATGCGTTAATGCTGTTTTAAACTAGTGCGTAAATTGTAACTACGTCTGATACAATTTTCTAATACTTGATTTATTACAAATCTTTCGCATGAAAAAAAGCTAGAAATTGTTTCCGTAGGTATTACAATTGCGTCAATTCTCGCAATAATTCCTCTATGTAGGTTGTTATTTTGCGAATTGGTCTCTAGAGCTTCTGTTTCGTTTTCCATTTCAATACTCAAAATCTAATTTTTAATCCTTTTGTTGATCATAAAGAACACTTGTTGTAAGTCACGATCTAACCAATGATGCGCAAAATCTTTTGTGTATGGTTAGATTGTGACTTGACCTATTCTAATCTGATGAAGTAGGAAAAATCACTGTACATATGGCAATATTGTATTGTACTTATCAAAAAATTACATTTTAAACCAAATACTAACCAAGTTGAATAAAATTCGGCAGCCGAAATTATATCTTTAATAAATCAAACTTTTTTCGTTACAAATAGTGTTGTCATTCGATTACATACTTCAGAATGACGGCTTCTTTTGCAAATTCCAGATATCAATTTTTTTAACGTAAAATAGTAACGTGCAATAAAAGTATTGAACCTCTTAAGGAAGAAGCCTTGGTATCTTGCTGTATAAACTAAACATGAAAAAAATGGCATCGGGACCAGTACTGTAAAATAAATAAAACGCCGAATAATCCTTTATGTGTGATCCCCACCCTAAAATAACTCACTTGTTTTGTAATACCAGTTTTCATACGCATACAACATATGTACTTATGTGAATGGGTGTCTACCAGTAAGAATATTATCATAGCTTGTCGTAGTTCAAGTCTCATAAAGACATGAGATAGCTAAACGACTATTGGATAATGTAAATATTAAAAAAAAAACATGTGTGCATTATAAAAAATAAATGATCGAGTTTTATATCACACATACTTACTGCTAGAGTAAAATTGGTGCTTACACTTTTTAACATAATCAGTGGAATAAACAGTAACATTATTGGCTCCTGAATTGAATTTGAGTCTATAGTAATTTACTTCCGCAGGGGTGTTTCAACGTCACTAATTGAGGTAAGCGAATCACAATTGGGTTAATAGGCTTAATAATTACAGCAATTAGTTTAATAAGCTAGTAAATGCCCATCAGGTAGGCAATTTAGTAGCGGCTTTTCCGGTTGGAATTGTGTTGAAAAACGTACGCGTGTGGTTCGTGGAAACCAAATTAAACGCGATTACCGAATCTCATGGATAAATTTAATTCACAACATCAAAACACAACAATCTATGTTGTGGTTGAACTCTAAACGTAAACATTCCTAGAATTTCCGCGGTTTCAGTAGCAGTTATCTCCGAGTATCAGAAGCAGCGATTTGTTTACTTGAGACTTGACACTTTTCTAGGGGAATCCACAGAGGACATGAAACGCAAGAGAACGTTATAATGAATAATCACAATTTCGCGTATAATCCCTGATATTACAGGGAAATATGCAAACTTATGTATAAATGTTAAAGTACAGTACACAAGTTAAGTTGTAGCTATATGTACATGTACATATGTGTAAATACAATAAAATTGTTATCATACGTCGTTTCAACGTGAAATTGTTTAACATGTGAAGACGTACACACGTTTCTAAATTGAATTTTTCCGTTCCCCACTTTCTTGACCGGCTAGCGTTGTCTTTCTCCCGCACCTTCCTGAGAGTCTTTATCAATGTGTGTGCCCCCTCTTGTGTGTCTTCAGCGGTAAATGCAATAAATTAGGCTGTTGCAGGCATTTTCTCATTCTACCAGTACTCCAATCGTGCGTTGACTTTATCGCTGGTGTTGTTTTCGTTGCCGCTGTTTGATCATCGCAGCGGATTTCGAAGGCCTTATACGTTTTTCTAATGTAAGTAGGAAATTATCTGTTTATTAATTTTTTTCTTTGTACGTATATCGCCTAGGGTTTAGCTATATTCTTGTACATTATTTACGATTTTTGCACCTTGTTCATGAAGGTAATTGTAAGAACTAAGTAATGATTGATTTCATACCGCGTTCTTGGCTGAAGCCTTGTATAAACCGCTGTTTAGTATTCTTTTTTACTAAATGAAACATATTTATCAATAAAAATTAAGGTTGGCCTACTTTTTTAAAGAAATTTTTACATCGCGTTTATAGAAACTTGTTTTCTTTGCATTTAAATGTCAGACTGGAATGCTTTTGGCCATAAAATGATTATCATAAGATAACTATGTATACTTCTACAAAATGCATTGTGACATTGTTCTCAATGTCAATAGCCTAATTTAATTTATTCAATATTATTTAATATTCCAATAAAATTCTATGTTTGCAATGGAATAATAATTTATAATAAATTTAAAATTCAGACTGTTTTGAAATTATAATTAATTAAATCAAGTTTTAACATTACCGAGGCCAATATTCCAAATATGAGCATAATAAAAAGAAGAATATCTGTGTGCATGTAAATAGTACAAATGTTGACTGTGCCTTAGTTTCAAACCCAGCTTTAATTTGTTTCAATCAATCAAGATATCAAGCTGTCATCTGCAAGCAATTAATTCTGATCGGTTTCAAAACAAGGTAACATTAATTTGTACAAAATGCAGCTGTTCTCTGGATTATTTATTTAAGAAAAAAGGCTTTTCGATACGATACATGCACCGTTAAAACTTGCAAAGTGCGAATAAATGAATGGAATAAACGAATAGTTAATTAATTGTCCAAACAATTGATAAAATACAATAGAATTTTTGCATGGTTAAATAAGATTGATTAATTTTTAGTATCTAAATAGATATATTAGTTATAGTGCTGGTTAACTCGGAAGAAAAATAATCCACTGTTCGATTATTGTAATGGAGAATGCTCAGCTTTAATTATTCTAGTACTAGAATTACCATTGGATCATTGCAATATTCGTAATAATGATTTTTGTTATTTTAGTCTATATGCATTTTATTTACCAATTTATCCTTAGTAATTTAAACAGAAATACATACATATATACAGGCTGATTCATTTTTGATCCTCACCATGGGGATCTCGCTTATTATTAGAGATAGAGGGTAGGTTTAAATTTGGCAAAGTTGCAAAATTTTATGTTTGTTATGAACCTGAAGAAAAAATAAACCTGTGACAAATGACGTTCGAGATTTAAACAAAAACGAAAAAACTCATTTTCTTCTTTTACCTCTAGCACTTCTATTCGGGCTTGCAGAGAAAAATTAAAAACACATTCTCAAGCTCACTTTTGATCTTCTACCTAATGGTGTACTCAAAATTCTTATATGACGTTTCGATTCCTTCTAGGCATCCTCAACTTTCTTATTTCTTACCGGCGCTATATTGGATTTTGACACCGTCAAAAAGAGTTTTTTTTTCTGATATCAACCATGTATAACATGTTGACAAAAAGCTTTGATATTATGATTTTATTGACCAAGAACACATTTTAATATCAAATAAGGTAGCTATGAAATTTCTGTCAAACGTTGCAATTATCGTACACCAACGAAAAGAAACGAAATATGTTAAGTATTTTTTATTTGTCGAACCGAAATACAACAATAGAGAGTACA
>JARFOC010060173.1:0-18176 GCA_031763485.1 Osmoderma eremita | reverse complement strand
TCATTCCTCTCCTCCTCTGAGAGGCGATTATATTTAGCAATTTGCCTTTGAAGCGCAGATTTACTAATCCCAAATTGAATGGCAGCGGCTCTGATGTGAGTTCCATTTTTTATAGTAGCCACTGCCGTTTACATTGCTATCTGTCTTTCGCGGTGAGATTCAGCACTTTTTGAAAAATGAGTTTTATAGTCTTTTCTCGCAATATGAGGCATTTTTGAAATCTAAGCAAAAAAATTAAAATAAAAATTATCATTAACAATGAAAAATGAAGTTAAAAAAAATCTAAAAAAGGTACATAGTGGGACAGTCCCACTATATGCCCGTAGTTGCTGTCACACCATGTACCACAGTGCTCTTATAACTTCAAACTGCATTTTAAGAAACTTAGGTTAGGAATAGTTGAACACAATTTACATAGTTAAATAGTAAATAAATAAGGTAAGTTTACATGCCTTGGACGCTGTTGTCCGGCAGCAAGTTTTCACATTACACGCGATTTACTCGCCACTATTTTTGCCTCGAAAAATTGTTTATTGAAAATTTTTACCAACATGATGCATCCAGCGCTGACCGTTTTTGGAACATTTCACAGAAATGCACCAATGCAGTATACCTTTCGCTCAAAGTTTTACTCTATGCTAATAGATGGCATAAAAATGTCAATGTCCCAGTATGGACCGTGTCCCAATATATACCTACTCCCCCTACCTTCAAGGATGTTATATGAAATCTGCTACAATCTCTTGCAGTATGCAAAGAGAAGAACTAGCTGGTGGAACCAACAAATTATTGATATTATTAAAACAAAGAAGATCGCATGAAGAAGATACCTGACCAGTGAAGAATATGGGAAGTATAAAGTTATTAGGAAGGAGGTTAAAAATAAGGTCAAAATAGCAAAATCTCAAACATGGAAGGCGTTTGGGCTCAGGATGGAAGATGACAGTAAAACTCACAAGAAATTGTTTTATAAGCTATTAAAGAATTTAAGGTGTAAAGACAATGCATGTAAGGCCAAACAAATACAAAACAAGGACGGAGTAATATAGACAGAAACGCAGAATATAATGTTCAGATGGAAGGAATATTTTCGAGATATATTGGAGGGGACGGAGATAGAAGATAATACAGGAAAAATCGAAAATGCAAAGGAAAATGCAGATGTAGATACGGGAAGATATAATAATAATATAGATATTGAGGAAGTCGGAAAAGCTATATGGAAGTTCAAAAATGAACTTCTAAAACATATGTGGAAAAAAGGAAAGAAAATGTTGCACTATAAAACTGTGCAACATTTTCTTTCCTGAAGCATGGAAAACCACAATAATTGTTCCAGTCCATAAAAAGGGACACAAGAAGGAGTGTCCGAAGCATCGTGGCATATCACTAAGAAAGAAACGCTGTAGAAGAGAAACTGCATGGGGCCCAGAGTGGCTTTAGATCAGGGCAATATAACAGACAAGTTTTTACTTCACAAGTTTGAACAGGGGTGACTTCGTCAGTTGGTCCTGCACTGAATAAAACTACTGAATTGGAAGATAATTTTACTATCAAATGTTAGTGATAATTTTAAATACACTTGTTGCAGTGGGTCTTACAAGAATGAAACATATCTCCTACTTTTGGAATTAATAAAATATTCCAAGGGTACAAAGTTTACAACTGTTTATTATTTCGGATAAAAGAGATTCGGATAATATCTAATGAAGATAACGGCTTATTGTTCTATACATTAATAATCCAGACAACATGACATATGTGTTTCATAGACTTGAAGAAAGCTTTCGACAAGGTGATACGACAAAATGTAAAAAAAAGGCACTAGAGAATAACGGGATAGACACAAGACTAATCGAAGGAGTTAAGTCAATATATGCGATGACCACCAACATAGTAAGGACCCACAACCAAGAGACTGAAAGGTTTCAAACAACACAAGGACTAAGCGAAGGAGGCGTTTTAAGTTCACTGCTGTTCATAATTTTCATGGATGGAATCATGAAGTGCTGTAGCAGAAAATGCAAGAAAGTAGTAGTAGGATACCGTAAGATGAGACCAGTTGAAATAAGGGAATGTGTGTTGGCTGATGACATTGGAATAATGCCAAACACAAAGAGCAAATTGTAATATAATGTGGACATATGGGTCAAAGAAGTGGGAGCTAAGCGAATGACAGTTAACATAAAGAAGACTAAGACCATCGCGATATCCAATGTAGAGCGGAAATATGCATCCAAATTAATAGCAACAATATAGAGCAAGTAGAAAATTACAGGTACTCGGGGGAAATATGAATGGAAGTAGAACGTTGGACCGAGAAATTAATAATAGGATAACGGCAGCTACAAAATTAGACTATAGTATAAGGATCAACTTTATTAATAAAAGGGAAATCAGCGCAAAAACTAAGATGACAGACAAAACGATATACATACACATACCTAGGTTGCTATACGGTAGCAAGACATGGGTACTTACAGAAACATTCAAGCTGCAGAAATGAAGTACCTAAGAAGAGTAGCAAATATATCAATAACGGACAAAATTCGAAATGACAGCATACGGCAAATGCTACAAATAGAGAGCGCCAAACCCATATAGAAAGGGCACACATGTGATGGTGGTGTCACTTGAAAAGGCTGGGCGAAGAAATGCCAGTGGGAAAAGTGTGAGAAGCAAAGAAGATAGGAAAGGGAAGGAGAGATAGACCGCGTATGACATTGAATGGAGAAATGGCAAATATATTCCCAACGAAAGGGTTATCCCACAGACAGGCCAAGACTCTTGCAAGAGATAGAAATTCATGGAAAAACATTGTAAAAGGTGTATGCCGTTTTAACCGTGTTTTTGACATAATATCCTCTAACCTCACGGTAAACGAGGAATGGATTATAATAATATATATGTATCAAGCAGAATTCGTAAATACTTTAACTATCCCTATTGAATTTAAATGTATCGTGTTCCACCCATTTTCCGCATCTTCCTTCACCACTCTCTTTTTGAACCAAAATATCCAATTTTCCTTCTTCTGTTTAGACGAATCACCAAATAAGTAACAAATAATGTTAGGCTTACTTGTTTCAAAATAAATACACCTACGGCGTCGATTCTGCTCCTTAACAGAATATTTCGTCGTTCAAAATACGCTACTTTCTTCAAAGGTGTTTGTCCAGAGGTGCTGGCTTGCGGCTAGCTTTGCAGAGATGGGGTGGGTAACTTAATCTTTTCAAACGATATAAGGGTAGGCGCCACCGAGCTTTACATCATTACTGGACTCATACTGGCTCATAAGCGTGGAATGGCCGGCTGTTGGGGGAGTAAGAACGTTGAATGAAGTAGAAACCAAGAGCACGGTTAAATAAACAGAGTATATACATTACGGAAGCTCGTCAAAGTAAAATACAAGTAGGGTACATATACACATTGATTATTCAAAACAATGTATGGCACTTAAGTTTTCATGAGTAAACACATCAACAAACCCTCCAATCAGTCCGACACACATTAGGTGACACAGGTGATATGTGACATAGTACAACAATAAACATGCATAAATATACAACAAATATCCGTCAAATAATATGTAATCAATTTCAAGGGGATTAAGTTATATGCCGGGATCAATGAAATGTACACAGACCGAATAAAATAAACAGTAATCTTGACAAAACTAGTAAATGCTTAATTACAGTTACTCTAAGTCTACATGACACTTTACATAACGGATGAAAAGAAAATAGTTAGTGATTACTATCTGCGTTGAATTGTTCGAATAACCGCACTGCGACGTGTAGATGCACGGCTTGAGTTCATTGACCTTTATATGCGCCGGATATCCGAATTTCCTTACATTGATTATACAAATCTTGGTAATTCACACGTTATTCTGTTATAAGGTGGATTAAACGTCACACGTAGTATACATTTCAGTAAAATCACGTAAAAGGTAGCTATCAAGTAGTTGTTAAAATAAACAAAGGTGCGAGAATGTGTCGGTTTGAAATTTTATTATATATTATTTTATTACGCTAGTAGTGAAAAATATCTGGATTACTAAAATATATGATTAAAAGTTATAACAAGAACTAATCCAAAACGTTAAATTCAGTTACAAAAGCTTACACATACAGTGCATGACTTTACTCATACAAATTCTAAAATCGTATTGTGATATAGTGATTTCCTGGCGTCGCCAAGATGGCGGTTGGTGACGCCGTTACGGTCTTTACAGTCTAAGTCTGTTTACAAATTGTCGAGGTATTTCGCGAGCCTGGTGAAATACGTGTTCAAGCACGGGGAAATCCACTTGTCTTTCTGGTGCCAATGTGTCTCGGTTATCGTCACGGCTTCGGTGTTCGGCTGGTTCGAATGCTGCGGATAGAAAACGGGAAAATGCCAACTCCCCTTCGGAACGGGATACGTAGTATTGCCGGAAGTCGGACTACCTTTAGCCAATCAATTCTCGATCCCCCGCGTCGCGCATTATCATTCGCTGAAACGCGACCGCGTGACTCGTGTGGCCCAATTGAGGTAGTCTAACGCCGTAGCTTAATCATAGAGAATCGCAGAAGAAGAACAGGTGGCACGTGGAAATGTGAATAGTTTCCAATGCATATGAAGTAGGAAGGCCGTGTTCTCGCATTAATACGCGTAGATAAGAATTGCGGTAAATATTACGATAAATAGTTTGGCGGCGTTTAAAGCCTTACAACAATTCTCCGAACTTCTAGCGATTAACGATTTGTTAACACTTGTTGTTTTACAGCCTTGTACATTGTAAGCACGCATCCACGCCTGCTCCATCCCTTTCTACTGCCGCAGACTGGCGTCTCTTCTTCTTAGGTGCCAACATTGTCGCACGAAATTGTCCTTATTCTTCTTTGCTCGGCTGGTTTCTTACATGAATCGATGTAGTTAATTTATAGAAATCTTCTAACACCCCAATTTGTATTGTATGTGTGGTGAGTGAAAATGTGTTGTGATTTCAATGTATTAAAAAAAAATTCCTTTATCTAGTAACATTAATTAGTCCCATTATCTGCCTCTGGTTGAACTATAAATATTATTATCGCCATTATTATTTCCTGGCAATGTATAGTCCTATTTAATCTAAAGTCAAAAAGAAATTAGCGAAGGTTCAGATAAATCTGAAAATAATATAGAATTAATAAGAAAGTAAGGGAAAGATCATAACGATAGGTACTTTCTTATACCGAGAGCATGCGCTCGCGCTGCGCATAGGGAGCCCAATGTGTCGGATAAGAAATGTATTTCTCCGATGTATCTATGTATTAGATAAAGATGAAGGAAGCCATACATTCGCTAGCATTTGCATAGCAGAGTAATGCGTATTCTGTTCTAACAAACCGAAACATCTAGCAGTAACCTCAGTGGCTCACTGAGGTTATCCACAGACGAATTCACTCTCTATAAGTGAACCTTACTTACCCCAGCTATACTATTTTGATACATCCCGTATCAATGCTTTTCGTCGCCGATGATATCTAGGTGCAGTCTAATGATGATTCATTATTGTTATTTTCTTATATTATTATTTTAACACTAAATATTGTATCAAATATTCTTTTTTTTGTACCTAGCCCTACTTTTCCTCTTCGTTTTCACTTGGATTTGTTGTAGAGCTTATGTTTCGGTAGCATATTCGAAAATAGTAATAATAAACAAAAATTGTACTCATTGTTCAGCGCGATTTCCGGGCAGAGGGAAACAATATACCTAATACATCAATTAGCAAATTCTGCTTGAACTCTTGATAAAACTACAGATCGAATGTTTATGATTTATTTAAATAACTTTAGTACGCAGTGCTCCGATAAGGTGGGCACATTTCAAACATTCAAAGTTAAACCAACTAACAAAGAAATGCCACTGCAAGTTAAGACAAACTTAAACCTAGGTACAAATTGAGAGGATTAGTGCTGACGTCAAAAATGACAAATCTGTGAAACTTTTTCCAAACAAAACAAGCTACATAACTTTGCATTCTGCTCATGTTGTTCGACTTCCATTAAAAATGCTTTATTTCTAAATTTGTGTGCAGCTTGTATGGTATCGTGTTTCTCTTATGCCCTGTATTCTATCTTATTAATAAATCTTTAATTTGCTTTGCTTATAATCACCACAATGAGCAGAAGAAGTGCAAGTATTTTTCAAAGAACTCTGAGTTAAAGAAATAAATTGTTTAATGCTGTATTGTATACACACGGTGATGGATGTAAAAATAATAAATTTATATTGTGTACATATTGATTGACAGCAGTCTGTGCCAATCAGTGGTCACTAATTTGTAGCTGCGACTAATAAGATAAATGCTAGAATGTTGATCTACTACAGAAGAGGAAGAAAAATTATATATGCAAATACGTACAAACATTAACTAACATTGTGTTATGATTACACTCTAAATCGTCGGATAATGTTTTATTATGAAATTACTAAATAAAAGTCTTCCTTTTATTACGTATTTTAATTACTTGCATGTATTATATTATTTTTCACCCAAACAATATGGTGAATACATTTTATTTTATTTATCGCGACTTCCACCACAAACCCGTTAGGAGATGTACCAAGAAATCAAACAGTCTCATCAAAAACCTTTAAAATGTTCATTTTCTTGTTACGATAGATTCATATAAGTTGCTCAGTATTCCATACTTGGATACATTTCTTCTATGGTTTGTATTGTATTCATCTGGACTTTGGGGCATTCCACGGACATGTCCTATTATTGACTGATATATTATTTTTGTCATATGTTGACGTAATCTATCCCTTTTGGTCATGTACAATGTGCACTTGCAATATTACAATTTTCAGTGAGTTTAATGTGAAAACAATATATTTTGCATGTAACGGTTGTAGATTATGTAGTGATTGTACTTACTTCTGTATTGTAGGAGCGTTCCCTCATATTTGCTTTACCTGTTCCCCTAATAATCTTTATCAATAATAATATGCCGTAATATGCAGTTATATTGTCAGAAAACCAGGAAAATAACAATTTGCTAAGAAATAAGCAATCAATTGAAAAAAACATGGCGCGTTGCCATGCTTGCATAACAACGGTTAAGAAATGCGTCGTGCGTCGAATATTCTTGGTTGGTTTTCACACATACTACCCATTAACAGAAGTAGCTGTAAATCATTCTTGAACGCCATAAAGCTATATCGTCAATTCTCATTTTAATGCACTATTCGTAGAAAGCATTTGTTTGTGTTATACAAAATATCTAGAAGTCTCATAACAAGAACATGGTATTTTCACTACTTAATGAAATGTTATGTTATGTACAAACATTGGTCAAATTTATATAGGAAGATCAAATAAATAAATAATTAAACATCTTTTCTAGGCACTCCTACCAGAAGTTTATACAGACGGATTGTGCCTAAGCATACCTAATCCCTTAGTTACTGAAGTTCAGGTACAAATAACTGCTATATTATCTACATGTATACTTATAATCGGTATAATATATTTATAATTTTAGGCTTTATTTCTGGAGATCATTGGGACAACCTCCCTAGTTTTATTAGTATGTACAGTATGGGATCCAAAAAATAAGGGATTGTACGATTCTTTGCCGTTAAAACTTGGTTTCATGATAGCTACAATTTTCATAAGTGTGGTACGTAATTTCTGTATTGAAATATGAACCTTAGGTTGAGGGCTGCAATCTTATGCAGACTGCTCTCAAATCAATTGAAAATTGGTGTAAAAAATGTGGGCTCTCTGTCAACCCAGATTTAAACAGAGATGGTACTCTTCACTATCAAAAGAAAAGTGGAACATCTTCACCCACCAAAATTGCTTGGCAAAGCCCTAAGTTTCTCAGAAGAAGTCAAGTATCTGGGAGTTGTGCTTGACAGAAAACTGAACTGGGGCAAACACGTCAAAGCAAAAACCGAAAAAGCATGTGTGGCCTTCTGGCAGTGTCGCCGCGCCCTTGGGAAGACCTAGGGACTTTCTCCAAGTGTGACGATGTGGCTATATACTGCCATTGTAAGGCCTATGCTAACTTATGGCGCCCTGGTCTGGTGGCCACGAGTGAGACGAGTGACAGCCAGAAACCAGCTGACACATGTGCAACGCCTTGTATGCCTCAGCGTAACGGGCGCGATGCGAACCACCCCGACGCCGACAATGGAAGCCCTCCTATGTGTTCCACCGCTGGATCTCTTCGTGGAGGAGATAGCGGCTATAAGACTACGCTGTGGCGGTCATTTGGACGCGGTGGAGTGGGCGTATGGCCACGTTAGCGTCATTCGAGAGGGCGTCACTAAGATGCCTCTCCTTGATGCTGCAAGGGACTGCGTGCCCCCTGTGTTTGCTTTCCACAAACAATACCGTGTCCACATTGAGCTCCACGTCGTACCATCACCACCAACGATTTCCATTTTCACGGATGGATCGAAAACCACAAAAGGGACTGGAGCAGGAATTTTCTCGCCGGAACTAAAAATTAACTTAAGCCCGCTGGGAGGACATACCTCCTTCTTTCAGGCGGAGGTTTTGGGAATCCTGCAACGTGCGAGTGAGATTAACGTAAGGGGCATTAGGGGGCAACATATTGCTGTTTACAGCGATAGCCAAGCTACCCTAAAAGCCCTCAACAGCTACAGGATCGCTTCGGGTTTGGTGCTTCAATACTACAACACCTTGGAGGCGATCGCTGCACATAATGTCGTATCACTTGTGTGGGTGAAAAGACACAAAGGTAACCCAGGCAACGAGGCTGCTGACGGGTTGACGAGTCGGGGATCGCGCTCTCCATTTATTGGACCGGAACCTGCCCTGCCTCTAACGTCGGCGGCACACAACGACCTCATAAAACAACGGACTACCATTCTGCATGAAAACAGATGGGAATCTGAAACTGCATGCTGCCAGTTGCGTAAAGCCATTCCCAGGCTATCGTCCAGGACGTCAAAATTTTGCCTGCTTCTTTCTCGCAGCAACCTTCGCCAAGTTGTAGAGCTGATGACTGGCCAGTGCAAGTTGAATAAGCATATGCACCGCATGTAACTAGTCCCATGCGGCGCATGTTACATTGAAGATGAGACGCGGGGCACATTTTATGTGACTGTCCGGCGCTCGTCAAATGAGAGCCGCTATTGTGGGGGAGTGCTCGCCCAGTATGTGCGATATCGGTGGCGCCTCGACTGCCGCACTGCTCGAGTTCATACTCAGGGAGGGTTGGCTCGGGTAGGTGGTGGAGGAGCGACGCCGCCGTGGAAGATAGCACAAAGGACCCAATATGGTGGCCAAAGCGCGTGTGGCTTTTGCCACCCTCCGCCACCATCGATTCCATCCATCTATCCATGAACCTTTATCAATTATATTCCTGACTTATTTTTGTTGTTATTAACTTAATTTACTATTTTGGCAGGCTCCCTTTTCTGGAGGTGGATTCAACCCTGCTCGCAGTCTAGCCCCCGCTGCTTTCAGTAACAATTGGACTTCACATTGGGTAAATAATGACCAAAAGGGACTTTCACGTTACTTATTACTTACATATTTTTAGGTATTTTGGGTCGGACCAATGCTTGGAGGTGTTATAGCCCCCCTATTATATAAATATTGTTTCCTGGAAGGTCTCTCTAGTCTTGCAAAGAAGACGGATTAACTTATTACATAGATTATTGTAATATAATTGGAACTAAAATTGGAATTAAGTGTACTAATACCTAAATATGTAAATTATATTAATTATTATAACTTAACTTATTTTAAAAGTTGTCGAGTTAAACCTAAGAGAAATTAATTTTAAGCTGAAAGATAATTAGTAAAGATATCAAGGACTGTGGGGCAGCACGATAAACACACTCTTCGGATTACTCGTCCCGCACAAGTATTAATTAATTCGGGACAACACGTGTTTCGGGAATACGTGGATTCCCATTCTCAAGTCCGGTACCGAATGGCTTTCGAGGTTCGCTTAAACTAGAACACACGCACTACCTTCCCCTCTCCTTTCACTCCCTCTCTCCCTCTCCGAAAGTGTGAAATATGTTCCTTATACCTAGTTTCTATAGACCTCTTTGTCTGTCCAATATAGACCTTCTCACAATCACCACATGCAATTCTAACACACGTATCGTCCCGAATTAATTAATACTTGTGCGGGAGGAGTAATCCGAACAGTGTGTTTACTGAAAGATAATGATTAATATTGTACTAACACTCGTTTGATGTTAAGTTGTTATAGAGAAACGTATTTTTTGATTTGTAAAACAAGTTGCTATTGAAGATATTAATGGATCACGATACTTACTTTCATATTGCGCCATTGGAACCTGCAGAATTTCAATGATCTCTAAAATACGACATTTTACCGAAGGGTTATTACATGTTATCTTTACCAATAAAATATAACAGCTTGTGTCTTCAATTGTTCGTTAAAATCAGAGAAAAATAATATTAAAAAATAAAATAAAAATAGTTAATTTCAAATGTGTTTGAATATATGGAAAAGAACCGTAGAACCCACATTCCTAGATAAAGGAAGCAATGCTTCAGTTTATACATTCCATTCATTTAAATCAAAAGAGGTAAGTAAAGGAATTAAAATCGAAGAGAAGACCTGTTGTGTCATTAATACTATGGTTCGACCTAGAATGATTTATTTTCTTTATAATACGCACATTAACAGAGATGTTCTTCAAACTAAATGAGACAAATAATACAACACGAACAGTATATCAATAACTAAATAACTAAATTTGTAAACACAACTATATATTGCCATAACCTTTTACAGCACCTTGCGGTGAATAAGAAACATCAAAAGTGCCAAAAACGATTAACCGTAAAAAATGCCATTATAAACGCATAGTTTATTGCTGGAATCACCATACTAGGAAAAGCAATGAGAGGGGTACAGGCACGGACTCGAGTTTCTGCCGACCAGGCGTCATCAGCGTCTCTCCGTATGTTAAACCCACTTTAATCACTAATACATCGCCGAACTTATTGCGAAATGTCCCAGTCACTTGCTTGCGTCACGACATACCCATCTAGGGGACACCGGTCCAACACACAAGCCACCGAGACAAATGCAATAGGGCAGTAAACTTCATCTAGCCCGGATAGTGCATAGACTGTCAGTCCCTCCAGAAGGACTGCGTATGTTGTAATTCCAGGATCGGCTTAACCATAACGTAACATAAGAAACATCAAAAGTGCCAAAGACAATTAACCGTAAAAAAGGTTTTGCTGGTTTATATAGTATATTCCAGCAATAAACCATGCGCCTATAATGGCATCTTTTACGGTTAATCTTGCGGTGATTCCAAAATTCATTATTAATTTAATTACCAACTTGTAACATTGTGGCGCCCAACGTGGGGCACTACTAGTTATAGAAATACCGAATGGAACAGTTTTAAATTGGTATGTTGTAACATTAATAGAAAAACCACAATACTCCGACTGTCTTCATGTAATCCATTTAACCAACAGATTTTAAAGCAATCTTATTGAAGCATATTTAACATCTAGATAATAATGTATCAATACCATCTGGCTGCTCACACTCCTTTTTAGCAATTGTATTTAAAACTCTTGGATCAAGACGCAACCTAATCTCATTATCTTTCTTTTGAACAATTACCTCAGAATTTAAAAATTATGTTTTCGCACGTTCTATAATATTATCCCTTAACATTTTATCAATTTCACTATCAATCTTTTCCCTATAAGCTTTGGAATATGTACCTTACATAAAAACTTCGCTACTTCATCTGCAATCAATCTATCGATATCGCTTGCCCGCTCCTACGGGAACTCCATTCACTAACTTAACATTCTTCTTAAATAAATTCACCACAAATTCTTTATACTCGTTTTCACAATCAACCCAACTAGCACAATAGGTATCTGAGAACGTAATTACGACTATTAAAATGTCTTTGAAGTATCTGGCGACATAACATGGGAACGTAAAAAGAATGTTCCTATTACCATATTACTACCAAACTGGGGAATAATTTCGTGGTAATATTAACGGATCTGCCTCGGTATATGGTTACGGTCGCTGAAACGTGGCAGGGTAGTTCCCGCGACCAGCAAACAGTTCATATATGTCTGACGTATATATTTCTTTCTTTCTCTTTCATATTACCTTCTTAGATTTTGTTTCAAGTTATTATTATTGTATATGTACACATAAAGGCACTGTGTACAAATCAAAATGTCATAGAATATAAAATGAAAGCGTAGAATACGTTAAGTTACTTATGGGTGTAAAATTTAAACGAAAGGCAGTTCAATGTAAAACTTGGGGACTATACTTCTAAATTTTTTATGCGCCCTTATAGTTTTAATTATTCCCTAATTGTTTTTTCGATTTTTTTTAATTATACAAAAATATGAACATATAATTTTAAAGTCAACATAAATTCAAATTTCTAATCTGAAATAAATTATTAGGCAAGTATTTTTGAAATTGTTGATAAAAATACCAAATTAATATAAAAAATGATTTATATTAATTTTATTTTCTCGATAAAAATGTATTCCCTCAAACATATTTACTTTAAAGTAACTTAAACTGAAAAATTCAACTTGAAAGTAACTAAAACCAGACGGTCAGTTGTATAAACCACGATTAAGCGACTTTAAAGTATCACTTACTATAAAGTTCCATGCGCTACTAATTTACCCCTTTAAGCGCCGGAAAGTAACGACTACTTCAAAGTTCCTCTTTCACTGTAAAGCTTCGCCGAAATTCTAACCAAACATTTTTTAAAATCAAAATTACATGTGCTAGTGAAAAATAATGAATACTTTTGCGATAGGAAAATATGCTTCAAGTATTCCATTATTCTCCTTTGCTCACAGCAATCTTAATTTTCGGTAAAAAATTGTAGAATAGCGATAACTTTTACATATTTTACATATGGCCGCTCGCTCTCATACACGTATTACTTTGAAAACGCACCGAGTAATCCCTATTTCATAGTCATCTTTAGAAGTGATAATTCATATAGAAGTAAATTTACACCATAAAGTTATTTTCAACAGGTGAAGGAAACGCTATTGTAACTTGGGATCATTACTTATAAGTCGCGGAGTATTAAGGAAAATTTTAAGTATTTAGAACGTAATAAAAACTTCAAAATTTACTTCAAATGAATTATCACTTTATGGTCGTACCTTGGTAATATGAATTGGTAAATATGACTATCGTAATTTAGTCATAGAAACTTCAAAGTTATTTTATTAGTAAACGTGACGTCGCCAATACCACTGAATTGATTTTAAAGTTATCTTACAACAAAGTAACAAATTGTGGTAGAAACTACGTGTCGGAGACTTTAAATTTGGTAATTAAAGTAATTTATACAAAAGAGTCATATTTATAGTCCCGATTACGTCTAAGCTACTTCAAATAGGTTCCAGTCTCAGTTTCAGTTACTTTGGTGCTTGTTGGGAATGTCCACATTAAATCCTTGTGCATCATAATCCTTCACTTTACCATTGCAATTACTGTTCAACCAATCACATTTACCTAACATATCATTCTTTACCTGAGTACCTGCATTCATAATTCCTTCATTTTAAAATTCCTCTACTACCTGCGTCACTACACTTTCCATACCCTTCTCATTAGCATATAATACTCTCCTATCCTTAACACAATCATTCAATCAGTTCCCTTTCCAATCTATTCTCATTTTTGTCTTTTTCTTGAAATTGAAATATATTATCACCTTAATATGACATTATGTTCTTTTAAGAAGTCATACCCCAATACAATATCATATTTAGGTCCTGGCATTATATAAAGTGTTGCGCTGTATGCTAGCGAATGAATATCTAGCATTGTACAAATACATGTATCTAATTTACCTAATATCACATACATTTTATGAGCTATGACTATGATTCTTTTCGATTTGGTGGAGCTCAATCATTCTGAACAAGTCTTTTTTTTTAATTACAAAAAAAATACCAATATTAAATAAGAGGTACATTTTGTAACTTTAGTAATCACAACAGATAAAAATGGGGTGTAGTTATCAATTTTAGTTTACTAAGGAAATAGGAAAATTGTTGCAAACCGCTTAGAAATGGTATCAATATAATGAGCATCACAAAAAGAAATCTGGTTCATTAATGTGCTCGTATCATTAAGGTTCATTACATGGACTGGTCAACAAGCAAAATAATTGGTCCAAAGGGAAGAAAAACCCTCAAGTAATGCGTGGAACGCCTTTACTGTTACTTAAAGTCTCAGTTTGATGCTTTTATTTTTGCTGTGGGTTATTATAACGGTCATTTAAGTTTATTAATTTCATTGCCTTATAATAAATAAACCTTTTAGGTTTCAAATATTATTAATTGCAGTAAGCGGTTGTTATATAAATATTTTATACAAAAGAAAGGAGAAAAACTTCCTCTTGCCAATGACTATCTCAAGGCTCCTTTGAGAATACAGTTCTATAGAGAAAGACTTCCTAACGTTACACTTCCATTTCGAACAGTTGTAACAAAGTGGGGAAGAAGTTCGCTAGAAGATGTATCTTATTCTGCATATCATTGTGCAAAGCTAAAAGATTTCAAGTACGATTCATCACATAACAATTGTCAATCTATCTCAGATGCAAAAGGTTACTTGGGGAATAATATAGAGCAGCAAGTTGCTTCTATAAAGGCCAACTATAGTTTTATCTCAGCATCTACAACTCAATTAGTATCCAAAAAGTTATCTTTAGTATGCGATGTGTATTTAAGAAAGGATGGAATCGTCTTGTCAGAATTAAGGGAAGAAATGTTTAACACAGTAAAACCATAGGTAACGTTACGTTTAGGTTACTCGCTTAAAGATTTTAACTCGAGAATTTAATGAAAGTGAAGTGTATTACATAATTTGAAAAATGCTATTGAATTTAACTTATACACTCTAATATGTTATATAGATATTATTTATATTTTCTACACTATTTCACAACCGCCCTGTTTTGCTTATTTCCTAAAATATTGCAAATTTTTTGTATAAAATATCTGCACACTTACATCCATTTTCTAGGTTTTTCTTGCCCTGAGCTTAATTATAAGATGTCACACAAGGTTTGCCTTAATTTCGTGGAAAAATTATTAAAATGGGGCCGATAATTAATTGATATTCTGACAATACTGTTTTTAAATTTATCTTTACTTTGGCCATAAATTTCTTGTGAAATTAAACTCATTTGGGCACTGGTATCTATTGATCTTTTACAGCATCTTGCGGGATTCCAAAATTCATTATTAATTTAATTACCAATTTATAACATTGCAATATATACAAGTGCAACCAAAAGTTGTAATTGCAGGTTTAACGAAAATTACCACAAGACCACAATAACTTAACAAAACTACAGCATTTTATAGAGAGCACTCATGACCTAGGAATTAATAGAACAAATATACAGGGTGGATCAAAATAAAGAAGGAAAGTATTGCTAGGTATTAATATATACTAAAGGGCGTACCATAGGCGTACCGTCTAAAAGAGTACTTTTAATACGAAATTCCGCCCGGTATCTCCTCCGAGCGGGTGCCGTTTAGGGAGCGAGCGTTACATTTTCGAGATTTTGCGATTTTTTGGCTAGGCGGTGGCTATCTTGAAATTTCGACGGGGCGCCCGGTTTGCCCCCCGGGGCGATTCACCGCGCCGCAACGACCCAATGCTACGCCCATGTCGCCCGAACGATCGCAAGCGCCAGTGCCCTCCCATTGGCCGATCGCCGTTCGCTCATCGAGATACTTCAATTGATTGTCGTCCGCGAATGTCAAAAGTTTGGGGTGATATTTCGACGCATTTTAGACAGAAAACGGATTCCAGAGTGGTCGCAAAAGACGCACGGGACCTTTACACGTCTCTATATACAATTTGCCGAGGTTGTACAACAGATTTTAAGTCCGTTACAAGTGATGAAAGTTAGCGGAGAAACGTCATTGTCGGCATTGTCCAGCCGGTTAAAGTGACGTTTCTCGGTAAATAATTCGTTCGCGTTGCGATTACATGTAGTACACGGAGTATCGCAAATTAAGCTCAGGTAAGTCGTATATCTATGATTAATACAAAGTAAATACACTTAAACGTTGTTAACTATATAAAGTACAAATCCGCCAAAATCAGATCTTTTCATTAGAAATTAAAAAAAAAATTCTGACGTACCAAAATTATTTAGTTTGGGCCTGATCCAAGGAGACGTATATTTTGAACGGTTTGGATTTAATTCATGTGAACCTCCAAAAACACTCCCCACCCAAATTTCATATCTAATTATTGACTCTGACACGGCAAAGCATATAATTTTGAAAGTATGTATTTGTAGGTACAAACTTTAAATGCAATAAAATTGATTAGCTATAGCTTTGAGCCTTTTAGTGAAGAGTAAAGTATGTGATCCTATAAGAATTACCTAGCCACTCAATGTCCAGGTAAGTATATGAAATTCTTTCTTACAGTTGCAGGGTTTATTGTTTACCATGTGTAGGCAATCATTGGTGTGAAACACAATTTCACAATTGTAGGTAAGTATGGAATGCGGGTATTTATCATCAAAGCCTTGGCCATGCAGAAATGTCTATTACATGCATTAATTTAAAAATAAACAATTAAAACCTCTTGCATTTTCTGAACTTGTATAAATTTGAAGTGCAAATTCATTACATGACATGGTAGGTAATTATAATTTTATTGTTTTTAACAAACACACGTGAATCTATTATGTAAAAGCTGAAAGGTAGTAGAACAGTAGTGGAAATCATTGTTAAAACAAATTATGTGAGCTTCTTTTTATACAAATTTTTATTACAAAAACCTACAAACATATGCGGAAGTCAGTTACTAACTAATTACGGTATTTTTTCTCAATATTAAACTGGTATAGGTTGTAATGCAAAAATCACTACTTTAAATAATTTATATTTTTGTGGAAAATCACATTCAACGTACTCATTAAAGATCAATAACAAAATTTAGCCATGTGTTGAAGTACCACATCACGTTAGTTTGTCAGGACTTAATGTTTGCCAATTCTAACAAATACATAACTTCGAAGCGTCGGAATGAATCTTCGAGCGTCATAGGTTGTTTGCACGGTAGTTTATCTAAGAATAAGAAACTACGTTTCTTTAAATGACGGGTACAAACGTTTGTAGTAGCTTTTGTGGTACGTTAAATAACCAATTCTTTCCAGGGAAATAGCTCACAGCGTATTTATCCTATCTACGGCGCCATTTATTCATATTTATAGAAGTACCGTCTTAAATTGATATTTATTTAAGAAGTAACCATAAAACCACTATGAAGGATTAGTAAGGCAGTTGAAAATTCCCTATGAAATTGCATATTTTCTTTATTTATATATCGTACATATATCTTTAACGCCACCTCTTGCCAATCCTACTTGCGTAAAACGGCGCCAAAATTAACAACCATTCACACATATTGTATAAGATGTAACCACGTGTTTGCAAAGCACGTAAAAATAGCATTACGAGCGGAACTGAAGACGACTAGGAGTTGGCGGTGTTTGACGTGCTTTGCATGCCTACTGTTTGTGTATTTTATGATGTTGATGCTTGTTGAAACACATTGTTTTAAATGAAAACTGAAAGCTAGCTTGTGGTAGTATTTATTTACCAGGACACCTAATATATGATAAATAACATTTAGAATTCATTCTATTGCATAGATGCTCATAACATTATTTAACGGTATTAGTAGCACACATTTTTACATGCATGTTAGTATTCATCATAAAATTCTTTCATTAATTAAAATGGCATAGTTTGCCATTAGATTAGGCTAATTTCTTCAGAAAATGTAAATAGGTATGTTTTTTTCCCCAAATTCATAAAAGTTGATGTTTGCTTCAACTATAAAATTTCAAAGAAAGTTACAAGTGCAAATTTCAAATGGCTAAATTCAGAAATTAGATACTAGTTTAGCAAAGGAAGTGAGTTAAAATTAGAATCGCATAATCTACATTTACATCTAACTGAGAATTTAATTCGGCTGAATATTTTTAAAGAGCACATTGCTCATTTTAGAGGAGGTAGACCTGAAAAGCCTAGTGTTGCCCAGCATATTACTGAAACAGGTCACGGTATGTCAACTGATAATCTTAGGTTAGTGAAACAAGTCCTT
>JARFOC010060153.1:0-18184 GCA_031763485.1 Osmoderma eremita | reverse complement strand
ATCTTTGATACATACTTCTTTAAGAAAAAAAGATTCAAAATATTGTTTTATACCTATAAACTTCAATGAAATGTAAACATGTACATTCATAATATACTATTATTCATTCGTATTTTATCACATAAAAACCACTACTAAGATTAATAAATAATTACAAAAGAACATCTTTTGTCACGAAAAAATTAAACTGTCAAAAAGAAAACGTTTTTCAAGGAATGCTTTTTTTTCAGAGGTTCATTAAGAGTAAATTTAAAGCGACTTAAATATATTTTTCTCTTTATATTCTACATTTTTCCTCATTTTGTACATTTTTTTGTGTTAACTCAATAAATACTTTCATTGTGGTTGAAGCTTATTGTGAAAAATTGGGTTAATCCTAGCAAAATATGCCATTAAAATACATAAATATTAATAATTGGTTAACGAAAAGAAATAGGTATAGGGAAACCTAATACTAATCGCTGCAAAATTTGACCCTGTGCGTCATGATGTAAAAATATACAGAGTGTTCCATTTAAGAAAATTGAGTTTTGGACAGTTAAACATAATGAGTTTCGACACCATATCGCGACCAGACTGTACAATTTTCAGGGTTATTTAGGCTATGATTTCAAAACCTAAGGGTTATACCTTCAAATGATACACAACTTGAATCCTGAAATGTTATGAGTGTCGTAAAAACATTTTTTTTTAATGAAAGGCAGGCAAAACGATTTTTTACATAAGTGTGAAGGTATCTCATAATCGGTTACATTTAGGTATATGTATTTAGAATAACATTTATAATCAGAATTTGCAATAAAAATTATAACATTCCCTTTAAAATAAGAAAGTTAATGGCGACTTCCGGTTAACCGAAAGTGATGCAAAAGTTAAAATAATTTACACTGAAGGATCACTTTGGTCTAGGGCAGTCTACTTATTTTCAGAATTGTTGTGTATTTCCTTCCCTAAAATATTTTAATAGGCCACTCAACTTGGGAGACCCTGTATAGCAGCCATGTCAAACATGCGGTCCACAGAGCATTTTCCTGCGGCCCGAATCAATTTTGAAAACAGCCAGAAAATGTGGCCCGCGAGCGTGTTAAAAACCGGCTTTGGAAGGGCGCGCGCTGTAACAAGCCCATACACGTATCAAGACCGTATTCGACGACCGACGTAAGTTGTGTATTGTTGAATATGTGATTTTAATGAAAATTAATTAGTTATATGGAAGCTTTGATATTATGCTATATTAGAAAAACATTTTTCAGAGAAGGGTAAGTTTTCTAACATAGTCAGTGAAAAAAATAACTTCATAAGGTCACGTGGCTTTAGTCAGCGACAGTTTTCTGCGTTTTTACGTGATTTAGAAAGTGAAAGGACAAGATGTCAGCTTATTATCCGACGTACCTTTTTTACAAGATCTTTCATTTATGGTAGATATCACAAAACACTTGTCGGACTTAAATACGAAATTGCAAGGACCACATCAATTTATAACAGATATGCATGATCATGTGAAAGCTTTCAATAGTTAGCAGTGGATAATCTGTCACATTTTCTGACTTGTAAGGCGTATCAGAAAAGTACAGTTGTCCCAATATCATACAAAATGTTTGCAGAGAAAATGGGGAGCCTTCTGGCAGAATTTGAAAAGCGTTTTCAGGATTTTAAGTCGCAAGAAAACAATTTTTCTTTACTGGTCTTTTCACTATCGATATTGATAAAGCTCCCCCTCACCTGCAGATGAAATTGATTGAGATTAAGTGTCAGACCCATTTAAAACAAAAATCTTATAGTGTTGGTACATTCGAATTTTATAAGTACTTTCCTGTTCAATACCAAAAAATGTAAAATCCTGTCAATGTTTGGAAGTACCTATAAGTGCGAACAATTATTTTCTTTGATGACAGGAAACAAATCTCCCGCAAGATCGCGATTGATGGACGCACACTTGGACGCAGTTTTAAAAGTTATTTCCGCCCATAAATTCACGCCACAAATAGACAATTTAATTAAAGACAAAGATGTCAAATATCTGGCAAAATAAGTTAATGTTTGTACTTTTCTGTAATGTCCTTTTTATTGGAAATTTAATAAATATACTTGTCTTGTAATAACACTTTGTTTCGTTAAGATTTTCAGTAGTTTGTCTTCTTTAAGATTAGGTTTTGCGGCCCACCTAGTCTACGGTCTTCATGCCGTGACTTTGAGTTTGACATGGCTGCTGTATAGATACTATAATCAGCTCTAAACTAATAAATACCTAAGTATAGTTCTAGTATTAGTTTATTCCCAATTTCTCCATTTATCTGCGAACGCGGCGACGATGGAAACAATTTAGGTCATTGACATAATAGTATAGTTGTTGTGTGTACCCCCTCTCTATATGCATGTATCTACACAAACACGATAAACGCATAAAATAAATACCATTTGAGAGGTAAAAGTTTCCATTTTGTTCGATCGTAAAACCGTACGCTCAATAGGTTGTGAATTGTCTTCAAATTAGTGTTGTGTTACGGTTATAATGAATGATACTGAGCCAATTTCTAATGAAATCAAACGATTTCTAAGCGATATAATAGTGGAAAATAGATGCAGTAGAAATTATAAAATACAGTTGGGGCCTGGTGCAGAATTAGGTGAAGGTTACAATTCGAAAACGTTCACTGTTGATGTAAGTGATGAAGGAAAAGAATTGCATATGTTCGTGAAGATGTATTATGGCTTAAACTGGCACGAACACTTCGATAAATTGTTCGACAATGAAATATACTTCTACAAGACTATATATCCGGCCTACCAATCGTTTCTGCGAGATTATGGTGTTGAAGATGGTTTCCGAAACGTACCAAAATTTTACGGGGCAAAAGCTGACATAATCGCCTTAGATAACTTAAGTAAGAAACGTTACGTTACTTTCGACAACCAAGAAGTAATGGACGAGGAACATATACTATTGGTTACGAGAATTTTAGCAAAATTTCATGCGATTTCCTACGCGTTTAAACATCAAAACAATGAGTTGTACAACACTTTTAAGAAAAGCCTACATCCTTGTGTGGCGTGCATCAACAGACGTGCCGATTTCGATAAGGTAATTAGGGCATACATCCGTAAACTTTTAGCAAACTTCGACCCAATTGAAGACGAAGATTTAATAAACACAACTGACAAATTAGAACAAACTTTAATCAATGCTTTGTTCGATGTTGACGGATATTATAACGAACATTCCATTATTTTACAAGGAGATTGTTGGAGCAACAACCTACTATTTTTGTACGATGTAAGTTGAAATAAAGAATAAAATAAAAATACAAAAGAGTAAATACACGTTTATTCAATATTGTGCAATATATATAGAACTCGTCATAATAAAATAAAAATCATATATCATGTACTAGGTGTGTAAATTAGGTAATGAGACTGACAACATAGTGTTTGATATGGCAACACGGGAAGCACGGGCCATGGAGGGGCGACAAGTGGACATTGTAATATGCGTTCAGTGCAAGTTTGAACTCGGTCAAGTCATTTGGTTGTCCGTTATCGTTTTTTCCGTGAACCCGATTTTCGTAGTGCGCTCTACAAATGAAAGATATTAATTTCGAGCAACGGTGTGCTATCAGGTTTTGCTTCAGACTTTGGCAAAGTGCAACAGAAACTTTTGTAAAACTTCAGCAGGCCTATGGAGACAGTGTTTTGTCAAAAGTCCAGGCTTTTCGGTGGTTTAAGGTATTATCAGAAGGAAGAGAGTCGATGGGAGATGAGTCACTCAGCGGAAGGCCTTCAATTGCAAGAACCGATGGCAATGTCAACAAAGTCAGCGATCTTGGCCGTTCAGATCGTCCATGACGATCAGAATGATAGGGGAACAGTTGAATACGTCTTACACCACGGTTCATCAAGTTTTGCCATTGAATTGGGAATGAGAAAGATCTGCTCGAAAATGATGCCAAAAAACGTTTCGCAGGAACAAAAGAACATCAGCAGAGAAAGGTGCCTTGACTTTTTGGAATCGATTGAAAATAATGAAAATTTTTTGGAACGTGTTATTACTGATGATGAGAGTTGTGTGTTCGAGTATGACACGGAAACAAAACGCCAGAGCATGGAATGGCACACTTCAGACTCTCCAAAGCCCAAGAAAGCAAGAATTAGCAAGTCAAAGATCAAGAGCGTGCTGATTTGTTTCTTTGATATCCAGGGAACTAATCACAAAGAGTTCGTGCCTCAAGGTCAGATAGTTAACCAACATTTTTACCGAGAAGTTCTCGTCTTTCATTTGTAGAACGCACTACGAAAACCGGGTTCACGGAAAAAACAACAACGGACAACCAAGTGACTTGATCGAGTTCAAATTTGCACTGAACGCGTATTACAATGTCCACTTGTCGCCCCTCCATGTACCGTACTTCCCGTGTTGCCATATCAAACGCTACGTTGTCAGTCTCATTACTTAAGTACACACCTCGTATGTACATTAAGAAATAATAGAATAAATAAATACATAGAGAGCAGGGCTAACAAAATATATATTGTGTATAAAAAAAAATTTATGCCCAAGGTGTGATTAAAAAGTTATTGACTGTATAAATTGTTTCAATGGCTAAGTATAGTTTTAGTTCGTTTTTTTTAAATTTGACTAAAGGCATTCCTGTCAATGACTGCAACAAATGATCAAATATTTTAATGCATTGCCCAGTTTGGTTTTGCACCTTTTACAAGATAGTAAAAAAGGAAAAAAGAACATAAAACTTGTGATAAGCCCCTCACCTAATCTTTATTTGTAGGAAGTTAATCCTAGTATTCCAAAAGATGTTATGTTAATTGATTGGCAGTTGCTCCGCCACGGATCGCCAGCTGTAGACTTAAGTTACTTCTTTTACCCAGTGGCAACAGAATCTACAATTGAAAAATTCGAATATTACCTTCAAATATATCACAAAGAACTATTTGCACGAATAAAGCAGTTGGGTTGTGATCCAGAAATATTATATCCATATTCCGTCTTGATAGACGATTGGAAGAAATTTGCTAAATATGGGTTTGCTATGGCTTTCATTATAATAGAAGGACTGTTGATGGATAAGGACGAAATACCTCTTTTTGAAAATGAAAATCAAACGTTCGTGTACAATATGACGGTGGATGACGAAGGAAAAACTCAGTACGTAATACCCTCAATGAGGAACGAGAAATTGTTTGCAGATCGTATGAAGATGATTTTAAAACACTTTGTGAACCATGATTTCTTATAATTTTCATAATATAACGTGTGTTATGTACAAAAAAAAAATAACAAGTCAAGATGCTGTCATTAAATTAAATTAATATAAACGTTAAAATGTTTTGTTATTATAAATTTACTGAAATGTTAAATGAGATTATTTCATATTCCGGATATTTGCATTTCTCTCTAAAATGGTATTAATATTTTTCTTATATTATTTTGCCATTATATTCTCGGTTTGGTTGCAAGTTTCAGGTACCTGTATTGCAGAAGTAATCTTTCGATTTTGATCTTTACCTATTTAACACTAGCCCATTTAACTCTTACCACAACCATTCTGTATACCTTGTATGACGCACAGAACAGGCAAATATTTATTTATTCCATGAGGTTATTCATGAGAACTTTCTTTAAATGGCATTTAAGAGTTGTATAGCAAATAAGCTGCAATTGCAAATAATACTAATTTCATTGAAACTTGGCCATATTTTTAAGAACCCATGCCAAATAAACGATTAATAAACCAATTGATCTTTAGTTTCCATTTGATGAGTAATCAGTAGTTGTCTTCTCCGTTATGGTTGAGTTATAGTATGTTCAAAGTAAACCATTTTCGTGTAATTATCAAAGCTCTAGGTGTTCAAAGCGAAGCGATAAAATCGCCTATGCAACAGACCAATTAAGTATAAAGGTTCCCACACACCAACGTCATCTTTTTTCCCGAATCCGCGACGTAAAATTCACACTGAAAGTCACGGCGGAATCAGGAGGACACTTAGCGAAATAAATCATCAAACATTTGGATGAAAATCACTTATTAAGGCTCCCACACACCAACGCAAACTTTTTCTTTGCGAATCAGCGACGGAAAAATCAAAATGAAATTCGGGGCGAAATCCGCGGGACACTTCACACGATAGCGGAACAAATCGCCTAAAATTTAGATGAAAATTACTTATGTTAAACCAAATCTATATAAGTAAATATCGTATCTATCTACATACAGAGGAAACATTTTCTATTTTCCAGTGGCGGTTCGTCTGGGGCGGCAGAGTGGTCGCTTCTTACTCAAAAATAGCTAAAAGAAAATTAAAGTTTTAAGACATCATTAAAATTTAATGTATTTTATTTGTTGATATAATCAGTAAAGATAGCAAGGACTGTGGGGCAGCACAATAAACACACTGTTCGGATTACTCCTCCCGCACAAGTATTAATTAATTCGGGACGACACGTGTTTCGGGAATACGTGGATTCCCATTATCAAGTCCGGCACCTAACGGCTTTCGAAGATCGCTTAAACTAGAAGCATGCACTACTTTCTCCTCTCCCTTCACTCCCTCTACCATCTACCCCAAAAAACACATGCAACATTTTTCCACTTTGCCCCGAATGGCCGAATTCTAAGAAAAGACTGCACGTCGTCTCAAGGGCACGTTTTTAACCGCTCATAATAAATCAATTAGGGCCAGTATCTTTCTCAGCCCTAATTGATTTATTATGAGCGGTTAAAAACGTCCCCTTGAAACGACGTGCATCTTTTCGTAGAATTCGGCCATTCGGGGCAAAGTGGAAAAATGTTGCATGTGTTTTTTGGGGTGGGTGGTAGAGGGAGTAAAGGGAGAGGAGAAAGTAGTGCATGCTTCTAGTTTAAGCGATCTTCGAAAGCCATTCGGTGCGGGACTTGATAATGGGAATCCATGTATTCCCGAAACACGTGTCGTCCCGAATTAATTAATACTTGTGCGGGAGGAGTAATCCGAACAGTGTGTTTATTTGTGGATATAATGAAAAATATTAGACATAATCTTGCATTGAATATTATTATAACGTCGAGCGTCGTCTGTCGCTTGCCAACAAAGAGAATATAATTGTATCAAGATTATTTCCTTACCATGCCGCGAACTGAATCTGATACAAATAAACTGTTCTCAACTCAGATCTAAAGTCGCAAGAAGGAATAATAAAAATGAAATAGGCATTTTTAATAATTTAGGTATAATGTCGTAAGTTTATACTTATACAATATTGGTTTGAAATCTAACTGTTTGATAACTTCTGTCACCAAATCCTCCAGAACTATGCTATGGCCGCTTCGCTATCTAGCACAATTGCACAACTAGTTCTTGAAGATTTGTAGACAGAAGTTATCCGGCAGTTACATTTCAAACCAATGTTTTATAAAAGATACGTGACTGCATTGGTTGCTTACCAATAGATAAGTCTGACAATAGATTAAATAAATTCAATAAATATCATCCTCAACGCCAATTTACTTTGGAAACGGTAAATAATAGTACAAAATACTTCCTAGATCTAACATCAATTGGAAGAGGCACTAAAATTCTTACTAAACTTTACCATAAACCAACCGCTTCAAGCAGTTATATAAATTTCAATTCTTGTACTCCCATACAATTAAAACTCAATTTAAAAAAAACAGTGTTGTCATCTCGGTTGCCAATAAAGCCCAAAAATTAACTAGTTCTGAATATAGAGGACCTACAATAGAATACATATCAACAAATTTAACAAATAATAATTACCCACTTAATTTTATAAAGAAAATAGTAAGCAATAGACTTTATAAATTTTAGAACACCAATAAAAATCAACGATTTAAGTATATTTGTCTCCAATATGTTAAGAAGAGGTATTTCCAAATGATTACATTTTAATCCTGTAGTTCTTAATCGTTTCTTAATGAACTTTAAAATGCACATCTCCCACAAAGTGTCGTAGGCAGGTATGGGGGCATACTTTCCCCCACTTTAATATTTTTACTCCTTAATCGTTTCTTAATGTAATATTAAAATGATCATCTCTGAATTGTTAGTTATTGTAGAGATACAATATTGAAAGTGTGCCTGAAATTTGTGAAAGTTTGTGTTCCGTGAATTGTTGAAATGGCAACTACAAATAGTGGTGTTTTGGATTTGACGGAAATGGTGGGCCAAAGAGGCAAACTTATTGGCATTCGGGGAAGCTAAATGGAGGTGCATCAAGAATTCGTGTAAAGCACATATACATACGCTAGGTGAGTCAACTAGCCGTGTAATAACATGTTTAAACGAAAGACACAGTCACGATCCGGAATCGCAAAATGTTCTGCAAAGACAAATGTTAAGCTATAGTGCAAACAGAAAAGCCAAGAATGACATAATAGAAAAACCTTCTAAAATTATCAGATTTGCATATGTGTTGTTTATTCATTATTAAATCCTTCCAAATTGCCTACTAGAAAACCCGTGTGCCCAGTTGGGATTTCTAAAAACATGTTCATTGTTCTTAATTCTGTGTCCAGTCGGGATATTTTGAAGTAGTATATCCGCGTCATGTGCCCAGTTGGATATCTCCCGCTAAGGACCTTAATGCAAAAACCAATAAAGTTTTAACAAAAATTGCAAACAAAAAATACAACAATTTACATTTCATAATGTCCCACATAAAAGACAGAATACAAAATTCCATACACAAATTGTAAGTTTGTGTACACAGAACAAACAGTGCAACATTTTACTGATGGACTTAATGCACATAAATATACCAGTGGCACTACTGCTCTTAAGAAATATGAAAATGAAACTAACCCCACTTTCAATTGTAAAGAAACTAAATGATACATAAAGAAAAAAACTATAAAGCCAGAATTTTTTTAGACATGATACACATAAAGGAAACAGTAATGCAATTAATGATCGAACTGACATTAAATATCTGTCCAACTTATATTTTTCTATGAATTAATTACTAAACACACTATGTTTTCCCGTCTCGTGCCTGTGAAGAATGCGGACGCAGAACCAAAAAAAAGAACTTTAAACTGTTTATACATCGACAATTCGGAAGGCAAAATGTCTCCAAATAATTTAATATCTTATCTGTTTAAACCAAACTTTGCAATTCACATTATAATGTTACAATACTAAATAAGTACGTTAATTACGTAAGAATGTCATTTTAATTTAATTAATGTTACTTAATACCAATTTTCCAAAGTAGCCAAAGGGTATTTAAGGTAAGTTAAACAATTTTTTTTACAAAGTATGAGGAAGATCATTCATTCTCAAATAAATTAATAATGTAAAATTTAAATATTTCAAAATTAAGAATAAATTCAAACAATATTTTAATTAACACAATATTATAACAAAAAAAAACTTTAATTACTTAATTTATTATTTAATTAGTAAGACACTAATATTTATTTAATTAATTTATTGTAATTGAAACATAAAAAGAAAACAATGTTATTTCATTTTTTAACCGTAATTCCAGGGCCGTAGCAACGGCCACGAATAAAATTTATCCAAAGATACATACACTGCTGGCCACGTCAGAGCTTGAATCCTACTAACAATGTAAAATGTCGACATAGTTGGCACACCGTTATACTTATACATATGTATATATGAACTGCTAGTACGGCGCATGAGGCTAGTATCGAACAGGCGTTATATGGAGGTTGTGTGCTTGTCGTAGGAAACACAAGGCGTATCAATAACGTGAAAATTGGGAGATATTACGCAAATAAATTGCGATTGCGTTTTTGATTAATCTTTGCGTAGTGTTTTAAAACGTTTCAAGATTGAATAGCACAAGGAAGCCGAAAATGGGCAATACTATATTTAGAGACAGCAATGCACAGGCTTTTAATGCGCAACATCAAACTAAAAATTTTATAATAGCGAACAATGTAAAAAATAGAAAAGGCATTTCTATAGAAGGACTCATTCGACATTGAAGTGATTAAAAAATTAATATAACGAAATAAACGAGAATATAAAACGACCGACCATTTCCTCTGCTGTACTACCAGAGTAATACCATTTAATTATCTGGACCCTTTCCTCGGTAGTGAAAATCATAAAAATTTGACAAAGAAACCAAAATAATGAATTTAATTTAATAGATTTCAAATGTAATAATGTAAATAAAGAGAAAATAATGTTGTAAATTAAATTTATAAATTCCGAAAAAGACTACTCTCAAAACACAAGACGCTTGAGTAATGTCAACATAAATGGTATGCGTGAATCACCGCTGTTACGAGAATACTAGGCTAACTGCTACAACGAATACTCCTAGTATTCTATGCACCCCACCAGCGCAGCACGACTGCATTCGGGACTGCATGCATGATCCGCGATATGACATTGCTGCTTGAAATACATTACTTATATTATAGACGGCTTTAAAGTTTAGAACTGGCCAGCGCTGTATGTGTACTGTAAATACAAATACCTTCAGCACCTGCATTTGTATTATTGTATCCATGATGATTTGTCGGAGGTATATTTTTAATTTTACTATAACTTTTAGCATTTTTACTTTACTAAATCAATGTACTTTTAAATAAATATGTATTTTTATATTATTTTTTCTGTATTGGAATGTCTTGTTCATCGAAAAAATAATAAATTGTAGTTATGTACGTAACTACATGATTCGGAATTCATTCCAAAATTAATATAAATAAATAAATAATTTAATCATACTGAACCAAACCAAACGGCAGCAAATGAATATACCATCCCCTACGTCAAATTATCGTTTACAGTTTGTTTTTTTCCGGATGCTAGATTTCGTCAAGTCATTATGAACGAATATAAGCGTGACTTATTCGTATTTGTAGGAGATTTTCTATTTCCGGGGTCCTATTTTATTGGGGAGACAAGAATTCTGTATTTAACGGTGCACACAAATTAAGTATTATTATTTACAGGGATTTAGTAGAAGGTGTCTTTTAGATTTTCTTATTCCCCTCAATCCTTTATGGCTCTTGCCCCAATATAATTTCTTATCTGTACTTCCATTATATTTACCGTTTCTATAAAGCCCGATATTGTATTTACTTTTATTTCAATGTGTGGGACACCTATGTATTGTATTTCTATAAACAATGTATCGTTGATAAAATTCGTTTTTAACGGAATATAACTCATTTAATATCTTTTTTCCTTTTCGATATTAATGACCTATCTTACATAAATAAAAATCTATTATTTTTATTTATAATTACAAATATATCCTAAAACAGTTTTGGTAATTACGCGTTTCTACGAATTACATGTCTTATCATTTATGAAAGCTTTGTATAACATAATATAAAACAACACACAGATGTTACTCTCTTATCGTGTTTACCCAAAACATGGAACCACAATGACTAGACAAACACGGGAACGTCATTGCCTGCAACATCGTTTGTTTAATGAAAGCCGAAATAGAAATCCGAGTTCCGGCTGTGATCAAAACAGCGCATGTTTCGTGTAAACTAGTTGAAGGTTAAATCTCGTGCACGAACGTAAAAAAAAAATCAGTCGGTGTCGTTGAGAGGTATTGGTCGAGTGTAGAATGTCTGCCGATTTAGATATTTCGGAGGACGTAAAGAGATTTGCGGAAGAGCTTGTCCAGATAAATGGCTTTCCGCCCACGTCTAAAATAGAATATGGAACTGGCACAGAACCGGGAGAAGGTTATACGTCTAAACCTTTCACTGTTGATATAACGGACGGCGAAAAATCTTTACATCTATTCCTGAAGATACCAATAATACCAGACGCTTGGCCGGCGGACATGCCTATGAGGCATATTTTCACAAACGAAGCTTTCTTTTATAGAACTTTATACCGTGTCTATCAATCTTTCTTGGAAGAGAGAGGAGTTAAAGACGGTTTCCGAAACGTTCCAAAGTGTTACGGGTGGAAAGGTGATCTTATTGCTTTAGAAAACCTAAAATACAAAGGATTTCGAATGTATACTAAAGGCAAAACTCTGGACGAGGACCACATCATTTTTGCGATGAGAACTTTTGCCAAATTCCACGCTGTTTCCTACGCCATTAAAGACCAAAAGAAGGAGCTGTATGAAACCCTTAAGCAAAACGTCAAAGCATTGGTGGGGGTCATTATGGCAGTTATCGGAAGCGATAAGCTATTTGGTATGTTTCTTCAGCAGTTTCTGAAATCTTTGGATCCTGTAGAGGACAAGGACTTGATAGACGCGAGTGGTAATCTAGTGGAAACGCTAAGCGATATTTTGGTCAATGTTGATCAGCATCCTAATGAATATGCTGCTATCACCCAAGGGGATTGCTGGAGCAACAATATCATGTATTTATACGAGGTAAATATGTTGTTATAACGCACAAAAATTTGCTTTGCGTAGCTTAAGAAATATGTGGACAATATTTGTACTGCTTGGATCTGAAACTATATTGCTATGTTAAAACTCGCGTTTGGAAATAATCCATTGATTTACAACTAAGCAAAAGGTACTTTAACAAACTGCTTTAACATTTTTAACATCATCATTGTGACAGGCCAATCTAATACTGTGGGATAAATCTGCATTCGATGAAATGGAATGTAAATATCTTAAATATTGTCAGTGAATTTCCAGTTATACGATATTTCCAAATTGTCTGTTTTTCCATTGCCAATGTGTCGTTTGTTCCAGTATTTAACTTAAGGTGCGTTTCTCTATCCATCATGTTTGCATGATGGCTCTACCAATGATGGTTTTATAAATTGTCGATATAGTACTGATTGATCAATCAGAAATCCGGCAACTGAATACGTAGAAACACTATTGATGCCACCATCACCTCCGACCAGTAGATAAAGAATCGCGTCCATATATTTGTTATATTTTGTATAGAATTGATAATACTCTTTTATATATTTTGAGCAATAATAAAATCAATATATTAGTCACAATATATAATAATATAATTGATCACACTTTCCCGAATAAGGTAGATTTAAATTAACATTAACATTAAACTGGTGTCTATGATTACAGTAATAACCATTCATTTCATTTTCAGTGTTGAGGATAAATCAACACTGCTGTCCTCTTACAGCGGCGAGAGGCAGTAACAAGGCGTACACTTCACACACACACAATACACATTAACGCAAACCTAATATTGAGTGATACAATAGGCCTCAAGGCCGCGGTGTTAAGTCCCTGCATTAGGCATAGACAACAGGAATAGAATGCAATCTCTTAATAAATGGAGTGAGATGGGGAGCACAGAGCCCTCTAACGGATCGGGGGAGTTATGTGGCGGTAGAATTAAAAAATAGGTTTATTGGTAGGAATTTTAAAAAGTTTTGCATTTAAAATTTTAAAAAGGACAAAGAAAAACAATAAATACCTTCAATTCCTATATTTATTTCAGACTTTTTTACACTGCATAATAACGAACAAGTTTCTGGTCTTTGATCGTTTTTTCTAATTATATTATTAGAGAGATTAATATAATTGTATATTATCAATTTTCTGAAATTCGTAGTGAGTGTTTTTTCTACATCAGCAAAATGAATTTTTTGCTATATTACAGATATTGTATTGTACTGTAAATTATGGTGAGCACAATTTTGTTTCCATATATAATAATAATAATATCTCTTTTACTTCATTATACAAAAACAGTATGAAACACGTCAACAAAGATATACAATAGTATACAATAAAACAAGTTACCTGAATTAACACAGTAAACAAACACTAATACGTTTTATATTGTTGCATCAACTACAAAAAAAAAGCCTACTTGCAACATTACCCTATATAAGTATTTTTATAAGTATTTATCGTATAGCAGTCTACCAATTAATTGCAACACTTCAGGTTAGTATAGGTGTGGTGGCTCCTAGTCGTCGTAGGAGAGCCCATCCCTTTCAGCTGGAGGTTGTGAAATCCATACTTTCTGTCCTACTTTCCCATCGCTTCCATCATTGAGCGATTTCAGTATTTGGCTTCCCAGGTGTGGATTTTATATTTGCAATTAATTCCTTAAAATATTAATTATTATATAGGTAACTTACAAAAACAAAAGATAAACAAGAAGAATTATTTTTAAAAAGTCCAAAACTGCAAATTAATCACGCAAAACACATCATATACACGAAACGAATTTGTACCAATGTAGCACGTTGTGGCACAACATGTGGCATGCATCAGCATGAATTATTTGGCTTGAATATAGCACCAACCACATTCACTCAGATACGAACCATTCATAGGGAGGTGCTGTCAGAGTTGGTCTCGAAAGTTGGGAATTAGGTTAGGTATCGGCTCGGCTCGCAAGCACGTTCTTCTATCACCCGCATTACTGCACCTTTGAAATAAAAAAAAAATAAGAATATTAAATAAGTAAGAAATAGATAATTATTAAAAATAAAACAAATATATGCACATTTGTTTACTGCACTCTTTACTTACTTGCCACGTCCGCAATCTTTCTAATATTAATGACGATACTAATTGCCTATCCCTACCCTGGATCGTACCTCGTTTGGACGCCCTCCCAGGCAGCTCCCTCGGTGAGGAACACGCGAGTTTCTTTTAGCGGGGACGAAATTTTTAAGGCGCCACTCCGTTGACCGAGAGGTGCGTCGACTTAGCGAAGAAGGTCGCGGTATTAGGGGGGAGGTGAAGGACAAGATTAATATCTTCATGTAAACTCACAATAATTGAGTATATTAAATTCTATTTAATTATAATACTGTTTTATATCTATAGAATAGGTTAATGGTGTTTTTTAACGAATTGAACGAAAATGCATTTTTCCAACCAATTTTGTGTATGCTGCTGTATCCTGTAAACTGTGATATTATATAATAAAAATAGTAAATTTTTATTTTTTAGGAGGAAAATATTACTGTTCCCTCTGACATAATGCTAGTTGATTGGCAAATGATACGTCACGGATCTCCAGCTATAGATCTCGCATACTTCTTTTATTCTATAGCATCGGAATCTACGATAGAAAAATACGAAGATTACTTAAAACTATATCACGAAGAATTATCCAAAAGAATAAGACAATTGGGCAGCGATCCAGATATTTTGTACCCGTTTCACGTTTTGGAAGCGGAATGGAAAAAATACGCCAAGTTCGGTTTAGCTGCGGGGTTCTTCATCATTAGACATCTTTTAGTAGACAAGGAGGAGGTTCCGAATATCGAAGAAATGTTAGAAATATTTCAGAAGATGGCTGTTTCTCCAGAAGATATCGATGTCAACGCTCTTTTCCCTCAGATGAAAAACCAATCTGAGTATATATCAAGGCTAAAATTAATTTTCAGACATTGTGTAAAACATAATTTTGTGTAATAATCTGAGGGTCTATATTTTAATCAGTTTGTTGGCGGGTGCGATCGGTCGAATCGTTCAATCGATTACATTTGTTGAAACAAACGTACAAAATATAAACACCCTAGTAATAACCTAATGTCATACATATGTAAATGGTATGTTACCTCATTTTTTATGCAGCATTAAAGTTACATTTATTATTTATAATCTGATTATATGTGGTTCTTTTAATGTTCTTTTTTAATAAAAGATATATAAAATATTAGGCTCATGAAATTAAAAATAAAATGAAAATAACAGATTTTACATTATACTTGAAAATCATATTTTCTTGGAAAGGATAGAATAGAATAGAATATTAATAGAATAGAATATTAATCTTTTCAACCGAGAAAATGCCATTATAGTCCCATGGTATTGTATGAATCACAATACCAAGCAAAAGCAATGAAAGAGATACACGTATTAAAGACCGACTCGAGTTTTTAATGCTTGATTGTTTTTGGCATGTTTGATGTTGCTAATAACAAGATTTTGTTTTTTTTACACTCAGCGTAGCTGAGCTTTCTGTCTTCATTGTGGATATTATTTGAAATAACAACACAATGTTGTGGTAGGTACACTCAGAAAACGACATAAACCAAATTTTGGTCGGTTTATGTTACGAATTTGTTTTACACATACACAAGATTGTGAGAATGACTGTACATCATAAATTAAAAACACGTGTCTTGTCTGTTGTACGTCTTTATTCTGGCACACCCGCCATATCTCTCTCTTTCTTTGGTTATATTTTTTCTAAGGGTGCTAGCCGCTGTGGCGCGAAATTCAAATTAGTTTAAAAATACTGAACAACTAATATTACTAGGTTAAATAACAGTTAAACAAACAGCTTTTGTTACCTGAACAAAAAAAACTTTTGTTACCGTTCGATTAACCAAAAATTTTAAATGTCATCAGTTATTTCAAGGCAACTATTTGTATTAAGTTAAATAGCAAATTGTGCTGAGCCAGACGCAGAATTTTTTTTTCAATTAATAATATTGCATTGTTATTGCGAACAATGTTAAAAACTTTCTACCACAAATTGTTATGGTTACAAATATGAAATTACTACGTTCAGCCATCGCACCATTTTGTGTTGTACTAATCAAGCATAGCGTTTGGTGCAAGAAAATATTTGGATTGGGTCAATCAAACAACAGATTTGGTACTTCAGGGAACTTCATGACACTGCAACTATAAGACATTACTAACATAAGTAATAAGTGACTGGGTAACAATTTTCCAAATCTGCAAAATCTAAGCGATGTGATCTGAAGTAATTTATTTCTCTTTTAGTCTAATAGCCTCAAAAATAATTACATATTTTTTTCTTTTAGATCAGATAAGGCATTTGTGAGACGGTCTTTGTATTGTATATCTACCTTTCACATCTTAAAAAGCTAGTTTCTCAGAAACGAAACGGTCCATTTTGAGAACATTATATATCGTTCTATTTCGAACTACATAAGCTTTTAAATGAGGTATCACTCCTAGTGCAACTTAAATAATTTGGAGTGATACCCCTTCGGCTACAGGGTTGAAGCTATCTAGATCATTACTTCTCAACAATTTTCAAGCCTTTCTTCGATCAAAAGTTGACGTGTCCCAACGATTTTGTAAAACAGTATTCACTCAAATATTCTGGGTATTTCGTTTTCGAACAACATGTAGATCACTTTAAACACTTGGGTGTAATAAATATAATTAATTATATGCAAACGCATCTGTGCAGTAACTACTAAGAGTAACTAATAGTGTACTAATATGATGATTACTTTTCTTTTGAGGGACACCAATTTTAAGGTGTTTTTCTGTGGATTGTAATAAATTTCTGTTTAATAGTAATGTTAATGAAGCATAGACTAACACACGTATGCGATAATAGATTCCTTCGCAAGAACTTAAAAACTATTTTCGAACTTCTTCATAATAGCGCTTATCCTAAATATTTGCTTAATAAGTTGATTTACAGCTCCAATTTTTCTGATGGCTACCGATGATGGTTATTAACTATACATCCTACCCTTAACTGATAGAGCTATCTCACATTTTGAAACCTTTATTAAATTAAATTAAATTGCTAAATATAATACCTTAACTATTAATAATCTTTTCATAAAAACAAAAGACAAAGTTGATTTAATGTCGAAAAGAGACTTAGTTTATTGCATTCTTCGTAAACATTGTTCAGGATGTTACATAGACCAAACGTGACAAACCTTAAAACAAAGAATTACACTGTATAAGTGTGATTACCGCACCGTAAGCCTTTGTGCAGCATTTAAAAAATTTAGATCACTGGATTGACTACGATGATGTGAGAGTTTTGGATAAGGAACCTAATTACAAAGGCAGATTAATTTTAGAAATAATTCACAGTAATAAGAATTTAAGTTAAAAATACCCCTTACCACCTTGTTGAGTAAAGAACTCTGAATACGTATTTTAGTAACTGAGTTACCATCCTCAGCAGAAAACCACAAAGGAAAAAATATAATGTCAGCCGTAGCACTCCGAGAACAATCCTGCTCTTAGAACGCTACTATCAACATTCTAAGCGTTCTAAGAGCAGGTTTGTTCTCGGAGTGCTACGCATGACATTATTTTTTTTCCTATGTAGTTTTCTGCTCAGGATGGCAACTTACTTGCCGAAATCCGTATTCAGAGTTATTTACTCAACAAGGCGGTAAGGGGTATTTTTAACTTAAATTTATTTTAAGCCACTGTATCCTATTGTAATATACTTAGTTGCATTTTAAAAGAAAACAACATTTTCTTTCGGCACCGATATTTTACTTCTACTTCGCT
>JARFOC010060133.1:0-18188 GCA_031763485.1 Osmoderma eremita | reverse complement strand
CTTAACCCTGCACCCGATATATTAGATTTTCTACACAGCACTGCTATTATTTTGCACAGTAGATAAAATCTAGTGTATCAAGAAAACGGGTAATTCGCCGTATTTTAGAGTAAACTTAGCAAAGAGCACTTCTTTACGTCAATTCGTCCTCTGTTATGTAGACGACTTTGATCTTGGATGCATTTAAATACCTGGATTCGGTATATTTACATGCACTGCTATTATTTCGCACACAGCTGTATATCACATGTTAATTCCATATACTCAAAGTTATGGGTAATGATCAGCGATAGTTGCTCGTGCAATCGAAAAAATTTTTTTTCTACAATGTGGTGCTAGTCTACCACATGATAACCGAATAAAAGTAAAGGGAATCACTCATTGAGCACTTCATGTACAGGTGTCCAACGACGAACTGCATCGATCGATATATGGAAAACTTTCACCGGCAAATCTGAAATGTTGGTAGTATACTAACAGCGATTTGGCATAATCCAGCAAAATATATACAAGTCTCACTTCCGGTTATACCGGAAGTGACACAAACTTTCTTGTTCTAAATGGGACATTCCGTATATTTTTAAATTTTCGAATTGTTCTCAAAATTCTAGTTTAAATTCATATAGAGATCCCTCTACCAAAATACGTTCAGTTTGACATATACAAGCCCTTAAATAAATGTTATTATATGGACTTCCGGTTTTCTTCGATCTTGGGATACCGACTTACGGTAAATGAATCAAGGTGGCGCATAAAAGTTGTTAGGTATATCTCATTCAGACTGTGCATACAATTTTTTTGCTAAATTTAGAAATGGTAAAAAAATCGTACAAATAATTAAAATGTGGAAAAAAATTTTTTTTAATGTAACATTAATTCTTTAAACTTCTTCTCAACAAATTATTGTTAAATAATGTTTGACAAAATCCCAATCTTAAATACTTTGACCATTAAAAAATTACACAACCATCTACAATACACTCAAAAAATATAGTTCGTAGTAATGATTAACAGCACTTATCGAGTAATATTTCGTTGTAACTATAAAACAATTTATAGTTATGGGGAACTTTTAGGAACTGTCACTGGCTATATTTATTGGTAGGTATAACAATTTTGTAATAATTATAAGAGAAAATCACACACATTGAATAGTTACCTAGAATTCGCATAACCAATAATCTTTCTCATATGTGCAAGAAAAATCTTCATTCTCGACATTAATAGTTATTAAAGACATGAAGTCATTAATTCCTAAATTGTAAATGAATGAATTTATGATACCAATTAAAACATGTAAACACAAAACCGTAAGAAAGGTCGATAACATTAATAAACAATAGAATAAGAAAGTTATTGGTAGCCCCTTTCAGAACATAACTTACCAAAAATAATTGAATATGGATATACGCGCACAGATTTAAATTAAGTTTCCCAAGTGAAGATATGAAAGAAGTCCCGAAATGCAAGTTTGAAACTGAGACTTTGATAGTGGAAACATTGGTTAAGCAGGATTATGACACCGGAGAAAAATATAATGTATATAAAATAGGCTTTCCTAGTATTCTAACGCAGACAAAAATATTTAATGCAGAAAAGTTGCCAACATGTATAAATGTGCGTTTTTTCGGCGCCAAGGAACACAACGTAATCCGCGATATTCGAGTAAACTAACAAGAAGATTTTAAAATAGACAAAGGAATTGAAAGAGAAAAGGCCAAAACCAACCAGAACCCAAAAAAAACACGGACAGGAAAATTTACGAAAATGCCACTCTAAAAAATAGCATCATTAGTAATAAGCCAGTAAAAAAACAAAAAATAAGTCATTTAAAAATAATGCACCCTAAACTTCCAATCCCTGGAAAACAAAATTGGTGCCATTGAGAAAATGTTAAAAGATAATGAAGTTCAAATACTGTGTAGGTATCTGCGAACACTGGCTACAAGCTAATAATATTGCTCTCTCTAATCCGACGAATTTCTATTTAGTTAGCCACTATTCCCGAACACATTATAAATATGGTGGTACAGCAATATATGCTAGAAGGGATGTGGTAAGTGCCAAAACCTGGTGTCAAAGCCCGTGGAAGTCTACAGACAGGCAACCTATAGATCGTCTCAACCTCCGTATGCAGAATCGGATATAATAGCAACTTTTATCTCTTACTATCTTTAGTTACTGTGATTAGGGCTATCTTCACTTCCGATTCCTATGTTGCAACTTGTTTACATATGTGGGCGTCGGCAAAGGTACCTATCTGTCTGTATATTGGCGTCAACTGTTGTCAATCGTTATCGTCCTAGTTTTAAAATAGCTTTAGTTATACTTCACGTTAATTTGTTTATATATAGTTGTACAAATCGTTGTTTTCAGAACGCTTCCATCTTTTTCGAGCGTGCACAGGGTAATATGGATATTTTTCTTGATTTTTAGCAATTTTATAACCTATACATTTAACTACAGTTTTCACTGCATTAATGGAGCCTGTAGGGAGAGAACGGCGTAAGGGAGAAAAATTTAGCGCGAAGGAGAAATGAATGATTGCAAATGTTTGAAATTATTTTAATAAAACTGTGAATGTGAGTGCTGCCGTTCAAGAACCAAGTAAAGCTTTGGTTTTCTCAGAGCGTACGATATGCACCTATGGAAAAATGTATGGAGCACCCTACACATTGCTTAAGATTCTAAATGTTATACAGGGAAATTAAAAGCGAACGAGTATATATAACTATATTAACAATTTTAAAGATATTCCCTAATATTTTATGGCACCTCCTCGTGCTTTGATTACTGCACGAACTCTTTTGGGCATACTGTCCACAAGTTTCGTGCACAAGTTGACGGGAATTTTTCTCCATTCTTCAAAAATTATCTCCTTTAGTTCTCTTTTTGATTTACATTTGTAAATGGATACTGGCAATACTGCTTTAGTATTGCCCACAAGTTTTCTATCGGGGATAAGTCTGGAGACTGAGGTGGGCATGGAAACAGGGGAACATCATTACTAGTGAACCAATCTGTTGTCTTTTTTGCGGTATGGCAAGGAACATAATCTTGTTGGATGACATAATCGGGGTCATCATCAAATAATTTTAATATTGAAGGCTCTAAAACTTCGCTTAGCATGGCAGTATAACGCTCCAAATTCATGCGACCCTCGCACAAAAAGGTTTCCCCTACACCACTGGGGGCCATACAACCCCAGATCATAACACTGCCACCTCCAAATTGAAAGGGTATGGGCACAAGTTAAAAACTGTATAAAAATGAATAATACCACATTTAAGGTAAAAGATATGGAGGAATAAAAGAGCATAGTACTGTAACAGTGTTCGCCGGACAATCCGACTTGGTACATTTACTTGGCGAGATATTTTTCGAGTACTACTAGAAGGATCTTCGACAAGATTTAAGACTTCTTCTTCGGCATCCAAAATTCGTTGGTGGCGACCAGGACAACTATCTCGATCTTGACGTGTTCGCAATACACCAGTTTAGAGCGGTGATTTTTTGTGGAATAGGTATTGGCCTGTTAAGAGACCGCTCAGCGTACAATCCACTTCCAGCAACAGAATTCTGGCGTACTTCGCCATAAATTAACAACATGTCAACATATTCACTGTTGGTGCGATGGATCATTTTTACTTTCCTTATTAGGATTTATTCGAAAAGATTTATGTCAAACCAGCATTGCAGTGACAACTAATGAAACAGCTTGAGGCATAGGAAAAGTTACAGACATCCGCCTCCTTAGTAAATAATACACTAATAATCGTTTACATTTACTTTGCGCAAGTTGTTGATCAATCTGATCAACTCGTCAAAACAATTAACGAATATTCAATATAATTGATAATCAAAGGTGGCATCAAACTAATGTCAATTTTTTTAAACAAAAATATCGAATACACAGACGTGTTTTGGTGCCGTCCGCAGCGCAAACACACCACAATCTCTAAGATATAGAGACTTGGAGAGCCATAGGTCAATTGATATGTGGAAGAAGACAATAAAGTGTTGTTGAAGACCTTAGAGTTGGCCAAAATTTTTGGAATTGATTTTTGGAAACCGAAAATGTTCGACGAACACAAGAGCAAGGTCGGCCAATCTCTACAACGCCAAGAAACAACGAATACCTGTACAACAGGCACGTAGAGATCACACTCTTAACCGCATCGCGTCCAGGTTGCCAACGGACTTACGGATTGTGCGGTCTGGGATGCCAGTTGTAGCAACCAAAACCATATCATTACAATAATTTTGGGATAGTTTTATAGACGTTGTTTTATACTTGATTTATCGATCACCCAAAAAATAATGAGGGAAAACGTTTTGGATTTGTTCTCCCAAGGACAACCTCACTACGCTGCGTTTATTCGTGTATTGTGCCAGTAGTTGTTGTGCGTCGAATAAGAGTTGCAGTTAGTTCGTTTGCCTATAAAAATGAGTGAATATTTACCCGATCGATCCGATGATGAGAAAAGAGGTTGGTCTAGTGTGTCCGGTTATACAGAAAAAAGCGTTACCAGCCTTCAACATCTAGAGTAGAATTCATTTCTGATAGCACCTGAGATCCTCGAGGCGTGGCCTAATCTTAATACCATCCATACTAAATGCTATAAATGTTTCTCTCGTTTTATACTGCTTGCTCTTTTTAATCTGAAAAGTCGTGTTCTGCAAGTGCCATGAGATATAAATTCTATTCCGGTAATGTCTCTGTTTGGAAACTCTATACTATTGAATATGGGCGGAGTAGATACGACTGATCAAGACACTGAACGCTATAAGGGCACCTGAAAAAGCTACGCCAGGTTTTAAGAAAATGGATTCCATATAATACAACGCAGGGGGTTGAATGCAAAAGTATTCCACAAAAATCCCGGAGGAGTGAAAAAGATTGTGCTGGAGTTTACAAATTGTAATTGATGCTCCTTTGACCAAGTATTCGCCTAGATATCAGAGAATAAAGGAAGACTATAACCACGAAAACCCTGCCACTAAAGTAAACCCGGCATTTTGTGGTTGCAATATTAAAGAAGCACCACATCGATCCAAAACAGGAAATTGCACAGTATTATCAAACTGCAAAAAGGAAAACATACAGAAGTCCGATGCCCAACCGGTTCTATCTATTTGTGCTCCAAGACTCATTTCGATGAATTTCTTAGTTGTGATTGATCAAATATTTAGAATGTAAATTTAAGTTAATACTGGTTAACAAGATTTTTGTCCCAAGCACAAAAATGTCTTATTCCCATATACTTTTGCATGCTGAAATCAATTATGTGTTCAGAATTTCTCCATCACCCTTAGTTTTTGTGTACCAGGATATCCGCTTATCAACCTAAAATATGCATGCATAGATATGTAGTATAAGAGAACATGTATTGCCGTTATTTCAGTTATCGGCTAGAGCTCGGAACTGATCAAGCAGCATGCAACGGTCTGCATTGACGTGTTAAGACCTGCATTTCCCATTCCTAGATACCATCTCTTGTTATTTCAGTTGTCGGCTAGGGCTGGATGAATGAAAATATACGCTGACGTTGTTAATGTTTTAAAGAGTGTTGCGTTCAAGCTGTTGTAGTGAAACCGCGAACATTTGATTGATCGCCTGTAAAAGTGGCAAGGAAATGTGTAAACCACCACCCCTTTTGCCACATTTGCGGCGAATTGACATTTAAGTATCTTTCAAACCTCTCCTTAAAAAGTGCTATGAGCAGTATTTCAAGTGTAAAGTAGGTAATGAAGACAAAAGCTGGGCTCCCCATATTTGCTGTGTTACGTGTGTCAGACTTCTTGCAGCGTGGGCGAAAGGTAAACGACATATGCCTTCTGCTATTCCTATGATTTGGAGGGTACCATCAGATCATATTACCCATTTATATTTTTGTCTAACAAATATAAGTGGTGTGACTTCTAAATCCAAACATACTGTGAAATATCCTAATATTCCATTTGCATTCAGACCAGTGCCCAACAATTTGGAATTACCTGCGCCTAAACCTCTACAAAACATGACACTAAGCGACGATGACAGTGCTGATGCGAAGTAAACGAAGAAAGTTTTGCAGGCGGATTTGGATTCAACAATTCAACCTGATTCGTCTTGTTGTGTGAAGCATCTTCTAAGTAAAGAAGACCTCAACGCCCTCGTCCATGATCTAAAGTTGTCTAAATAGCAAGCCTAACTTCTAGGTTCCAGATTAAAAGACTGGAATCTTCTTCAAAGTGGAACGTAATTGCCATGCAGAATTTGAGAATGGCTTCTCTATGGAAGAAGGACTTGTATTTTATAATGACGTCCGTTCTGTTAGGAAGGCGCTTGGTCATGAATACAATTGACTCTTCCAAATTAAGCTTGAAAGCGGTACCACTCCACAATGGGAATAAGTACCCCTCTGTTCCTTTGGCTCATGCAAGCGATTTGAAAGAATCTTATGACAAGATGAAGCTTCTTTTGGAAAAAATTAAGTATAGCTACTTTAAGTGGAATATTTGTGGCGATTTGAAAGTTGTTTCACTTTTGCTCGGCGTGCAACTCGGTTACATAAAGTATTGCTGTTTCGTCTGTGAATGGGACAGTCGGGATAATAAAAAATCATTATAAAAAGGAAGAGGGGCCAAAACGAACTCTAATGACACCAGGAAATGAGAATGTCATTGGTACCCCACTTGTTGATCATCAAAAAAATCATTTGGCTCACTTGCACATTAAGCTTGGGTTGATGAAAAACTTTGTCAAAGGTATGGATAACACTAACGGTGGGTTTGCATATGTGAGAAGTAAGTTTCCTAAGATCAGTAGTGCTAAGGTAAAGGAAGGTGTTTTTTGTGGGACCTTACATGAGACAGCTACTTCGAGATGAAAGATTTGTTGAGGCGCTAAATGGAACTGAAAAAGAAGCATGGTTGTCTTTTTAGGAGATTTGCGACGGCTTCTACGTAGAGATTGTTAACAATCTACTGGCCTCATATAAAACCATAGGTTGTAACATGAGTCTAAGAATACACTTTCTTGACTCCCACTTGAACTTTTCCCCAAAAAACCTTGGAGCAGTCAGGGACGAGCATGACGAAAGATTTCACCAGGACATTCTACTCATGGAGAAGAGATACCAAGGCAAATGGAACCCTGCTATGTTGGCAGACTATTGCTGAACGCTGAAGAGAGATGTTTCTGCTGCAAAGTACAGCCGAAAGCCATATATCAGCACATTTTCCAAGTAAATATATTACTTTGTACATCATTTTTTTCATGATTTATACACATATTATAATACTATATACGTTCACAAAATTTTATTGTTTTGCCACTCTGAAACCCTGCCTGTTAGAAAAATTCTGAAAACAGATATGAAATAAGTGTAAAAAGTACTACCAAGTTCACCCACTTTACCTCGTGGGACAAAATAAATCAAAAATTTTGTTGACCATAGTTATTGCAATAAATCTTCTGTAAACTCGGTAGTATTTTCCTACATTAAAAATCTTCCAACAAGTTCACGTTAAAGTTTATCCAAACAAGTTCAAAACACAATAATGTTCTTAATAATTGCTTACAAATGCTGGAATTAAGACGTGTGTGGAATCTTTTTCTTTTAATTTATCATCGTTTTTATGGAATATCCGTTAATTATTTTGAGCAGTGTGGTAAAAAGGTGTGTAGGAAATCTAGTATCATACATTATCAGTAAAAAATATGTGGGCGTTTCAGACGGAGTGTTAGTTTATAATATTATATATCATTATCAGATCTTTTTCTTGGCAATAAAATCTAAAACATTATTTTTCGGTTAGTTTTTTGAAACGGACACTTAACTTAAATTATAAATGCCGACTACTAAAATTGCTAGACGATAGCGGTTTCGTATTTTCCCCGCATTCCTTTCGAGTTCCGTCAATAAACAACGATTCGCAGTTTAAACAAGACCGCTGTAGATTATATGCCACAGCGCGACTGCCTACACAAATGTCTGCATATACATATCTACTACCTACATGCATATGTGTCACAATCTCCATACAACAATATGTTCAGTCCGCTCCTCTCGGAAGGTTCTCGGACCAACTATATATATATACTCACACACGCGCACATTACACAACATTCAATCCGGCAAGAGTTCCTAGTTCCATTCATTAGCACTCCCCACTATACAATATAGTGTATTACCCCCACTAATAATTCCATTCATAAAGTACATATACACATGTTTTGCATTATTACAGACAATCCATACGATTTTAACACGAGTTGACATTATCATTTCCATTAGTTAAGCAAGAACTAAGTTTAGTTGTGAATATCATCGCTCTCAGCAAATTTAATATTCAGTTAGTCAATTAAATAGAATTATGCAATAAACATACAATGATAGTGCTTAAGATAACTTCTCAATATTGTATCATTTACTTTTACAAAATAATTTTGCCTTTCAAACCGACGCGAGATGGTGAGCACAGAGCCCTCTTACGTTAAGGGAGAATTCAAAAATCGGTTGTATGGGCTAGGTAATTAGGAGTTTTGTATATAGTTTTATGAAACGACCAAGAAAAATGTTTAATTATTATATTTATGTGTTTTTTTTAGTTATATTATTTGCTCCATTAACAAAATTAATAATACGCAAAAAGTTATTTCTGTTTATTGTTTAAGTATGTACGTATTTATTTTAGTAAAATACATTAAACTATACAAAGTGTTATTTTGATATAAAAGAGTCGGTTATTTGTGACTGACGAAAGGATTTTATATTCTGCCTTAAAAAAGTTTCAATATTAGTTAAACCGTAATACAGGCAATCTGTTGTAAATTCATTGGTTTTTAAATATGACCGCAAAACATTCAACGAATATTCAACCAACTAGTTTGAGGGTGGTTGCTGCAAATCATCCTCTATCATATCATTTTCGCTGTCATCTATATTCTGAAGCTGTACAGATTCAGATTCGGATCTGTATAGCTTGACAATATCTTCTTCTGTGGGAAACTCTGAAGTGATCGTGAAGGTGACACCTTCCTGTGTATCTCTGGTATTTCTCCATGCTTCATATTTCATTTATAGTTGAATTTCTTCTTCATTTCTTTCATTTAAGCGTTCATTTATAAAAATCAAAAGAATTTGATCGTCTTCTTCCCACTCAGAATACTGACCAAAGCCAGCTTTTTTTAAACAATTAGAAATTGTCTCAGACTTAACAGCGATATTCCATGCAATTTTCGGTCTTGATGGTATTCCCGACCAATTTGATTCGAGTTATTTAAAATTCGAGTTAACAAAGTTCGATGGAATATCTACATTGTCAGTTTGGCGATATTTCTGTTGATAGTTTTTTGTACCTCCGTTGAATGCTTAGATAGCTTTAAAATCAACCTTTTTATTTGATAATCTGGGTTATTGTATAACCATAAAATTTTTCAAAAAACTTACCATGGCATTTAGAACTGATTGAATTTTAAATTTAATAAAGTCATCACCGTATTAACTGTTGTTGGGAGCTTCCACGGCCAGAATTTCTGTGATGAGGATTTCCGGTATTAAACCATGTAATGTTTACATATATATAAAATCGAAATAAATTGATATACTAGGAAATAAAATGACAAAATGGGGGACTCGACGTTTTGTCACTTCTGATTAGAGGGTTTTCGCCACTAGCATTTTATTTTCGCTTTCTCAACATGAGACTGTTCAATCCTGAAATTCCTCATAAGACTCATCATCCGTTACTCTTGTGATCTTTGGTGTAACGAATATGGAACTCCATATTTTCATACTGACATCTTCAGTTCCTTAATTGCATCAACATTTTCCAGGAACGTGACATTAAGTTCTTGTATAGGTGTTATGTTTCTTTTTCTCGAGTTGACGTAAAAGACAAACAGGTAGAGAATAGAAATATGCATACGTTATACGATGTATGCCTTCTATATTTCGAGAATAGAGAACAGAAACTAAAATTAACCATAGTACATGGCTTTATTGTTTTTCAAAATATTCTCCATTAAGATCAATACACTCTTGCATGCTCTCGAACCAGCTTTCGAAGCACTTTTTTTCACTCCGATTGAGGTACCTCCAAAATATGCATTTTGAAAGAATCAACCGCTCCTTCAGCCGTTAAAAAACGTTGACCACGTAATTTTTGTTTGATGTGCGATAGCAAGAAGAAGTCATTGGGTACCAAATCAGGGCTGTACGGCGGATGATCCATCAATTAAACTTTTTCAGTTGCAAAAACTCTCTTGTTTGAGCTGATGTGTGGGAGCTCGCATTGTCCTGGTTGAGGATGATCCTTCTTCAGCGGTGGGTTTGCCTTATTTTTCCGAATACATCTGGCAAACAAATGGCTGGTACCATTCAGAATTGACCGTCCGACGTTGCACCAATGTTACAGTTGCCACAGGTCCAGTTTTTTTCGAAGAAACAAACGACCATTTGCTTCGAAGTGCTTCGTGCGCCAACAGATTTTGTCGGATTTAGCTCATCTTGAAAGACCCATAGAGTCTACTGCTGTTTACTTTCGGGCTCATAGGCATAGATTCATGATTCGTCACCTGTTACGATGTCATAGACATGTTTTGAAGTACAATGATCGTATTTTTTGGAACACTTCGTTCGACCAATCCACACGAGCCTTTTCTTCACCGATTGTCAAATTATTTGGAATCCACCGCGAACATTTTTTTTTTACGGCCAAATGTTGATGCAATATTGAATGTATGCTGTTCCTCAATTTCACATGCGATCTTGCAATATCAGTGGACGCACAGCATTAATGGTTTTCGGAACAACAACTGATTTTGGACGGCCTTCACGAAATTCGCCAGTGAGTGAAGAACGGCCACCATTGAATTCGACGTACCACCGGTATACACTAGTTTTTGATGGTAATTCATCGCTGAATTAATGATGCCGAATTAAGTTCATCGATGCACTGTTGTTGAGATAATCCACGTCGAAAATTATTAAAAATAATGACCCGAAAGTGTTCACGAGTTAATTCCATTATTTGGCCAAGACAATTTTTTAAGCCACTGTAAGTAACACAAATATGGTTTGTACGTTAAAATGTTCTGAGTAAGTATACTGTCAAATAGGATGAAATTTACGATACAGGCGTCAGTTGTCAGGTGGCAGCACCTGGAACCAAGGCCGTCTTGGCCAAATGGCGACCCTGAGCACTGGGATGCATGGGGCCCTTTCGAGAGAAATTAAAAAAACCATATGAACAGGAACAAACAACATTAACGCCGATATAATTTATTTTTGAAAATTTACAGACATCAAGATACTTAAAAATCTATACTGATACAAGAGGTGCTTTTCTAGACCTTTGAGTGATAAAATCACGAATGACATCTTCAAGGTCTATTTATTTGAGCACCTCGCTTTCAATGCACTATCTTTTTCAAATTAAATGCCAATCGAAGCTACACAAATCTTCGACCGTAACCGAAACTACACGTACTGCATCGATATTATATTTATCGATATTTTTAAACTTTCAACAGAATCTATAGAATATTTTGCATGTACGCCTAGTTTCTTTGCATAAACAATAAAAGATTTGTATAGCTCGAATTCGCATTTAATTTGAAAAAGATGGCGATAGCGGTAGCGGACGGACCTTATGCCTACACATTTCTTTTCTTGTACAAATAATCGATTCCTAATCAAGTTTACTAAGCAAAGAATTTGTCGTATACTAACAGTAAACAATTTAGTTGGCCGAAGCGAATAGTTTTGAACGCTTTGGTATGTAAAGTAAGCAAAATAACTTTCACAGATTAGCTAAGACTAAACCAGCAACCAGGTTGTAAATCATGTAATAGTAAGCGAATCTTGTATAGTTATTGAAAATGTTATCATCGGTTCTGCAGTTGCCGCTAAGGTTTGGGGGCCCCGAGCTCTAGCGCAACGAGCCCATGCGTAAAGATGGGACTGCCTGGAACGCCTATTCCCGAAATTTGTGCACGTGGAAAATGATATTGCTCGAATGGAATACATCGGAGGAATGAAGTATTGCATAAATTATATTTCCTTACCCTTAATGTAGCGCCATGTGCTTAAGTCGCAATGATATTTTCACTGTCTACAATTTAAGACACATATCTTGCTTACATGTAAATTACATACCAGTATTACGATTTTCTATATATACAAATACAAAATCACGCTCGGTTTTGCGCGCTTGTCGGACAAAAGTTTCGGTTTGTCTTTAGTACATTTCCACTTACAAGTATATTTCAACAGGATTCATATACATATCCATAAATGTATAGTATATAAATAAATAAAATAGCTCTTCATAACTAAATTTATGCATTTAACAAAATACATATAATGTAACGTCACAAGTTGTTTATCGCTTCGACGTTAGAAGTTCTTTCATAAAATGCATATAGTAAACGTAGATGACGACGGAAGAATGTTTGCCGTCGATATTCCAAAAGCAAATAATACGAAGAACTCGAAGGTAGCTTTCTAAAACTGTGATCTTCCACTTAACAGAACAGTATGGTCGTAAAATTTGTCTGTTTACTGTTTTGTATCATTGCCGTTGGGATGTTACCAAAGTACCCTTAGGGAGATGACCCGACACAAGGAGAGCCGATGGCTAAATCGTAAATGATCTCACTCAATGTAGTGGTATGTATGTTTTTCTGTAACATAGCAATAAAGTTACCAATATTTTTAATCACAAATGTGACAGTTGCTCACCAGAACATTCATTCAAACCACCATTGATTCAAAACACGTTTTTAATGTTTAGAACAAACGAGTTGTTTCTTAAACGGTTGATAATACAAATTTTCAAGAGAACCAATTTACATTCAAGAAGCGCATGCAAATCATACTAAAGTTTGACTCTTTAGGTAGGTACGTACTATTAAACTGGTTTCGTAAAATTAATAAAGTATTACTAAATTTGAAAGGATTGCACGTAATTTTTTGCACGAAGATATTGTTGCACGTTTTCTAAAAAGTTTAGTTTGAAAATGATAACAATAATGATAATAACAATAATAATAATAGTAATAATAATAATGGTTTATTTCAAACAGGTTTACGGCCAAGTACAGGAATAAAGAAAAAAAACTCAAAATGTATGAATACAATCACAATTGTCATAATAATTTGAGAATACATAAGGCAACATAGAAGCGTTACTACACCACAGTCGTCACAATATGTAATAAAGAATCAAAATTAATGTCACATACGGTATTTACACATCAAATATATAGGTGATCGTAGCTACATATATTAGTTTTACTGGGAGGTTAAATAAAATGCATCTGAATGTCTTGATGATAGCCTAGGTACATAGAAAGAAATTTTGTTTAACAAAAACACAATCAATTTTATTATTTAAGACGTTGTATAAAAACTTGATGTTAGTAATACTAGGTCGACTCAAGATATGCAAAATTGAAGCTAGCAAGCATAACATCATACCTATACCCTCGAGCAGGATAAATACCATCAGTGAGATACATTAGGTACTTTAAGAAGCTACGCTGAACTCGCTCAATGTTGGCAGTGCAAGTTCTGTAAATAGGGTACCACAAGAGAACCATATTCTAATCGAGATCTTACAAAAAAATTAAATAACAAGCTTGCAATATAGAACTATGTCATCAGCAAGATAGTTATACTCAATATAGCACTATTTCCTAGTCATAACCTTCCATTTATTTATATTTAAGTGTAAACTGTTTTGTCGACACCATGCAACAACGCAGGACACTGCGTTTGGAAATAGAAGACAATCTCCCTGCGACTCAATTTTAGTAAATATCATCTGCGAGTAACAAAACCTCACAATGAAGCGGCTTGACAATGTCGTTGATGAGTAGAAGAAAAAGAAGTGGCCCAAGATTCGACCATTGAGGTACACCGGAGGTCGGACAGAAAATGATAGATCAGGCGTCATACTGCTCCACTGATATTCCACATACTGCTGCCGGCGGGGGGAAAAACATATAATTGAAGTTCATGAAGTAGAACAGAATGGTCGATCTGATAGGAAGCTTTACGAAAGTCAGTATAGACCACATCCACCTACCCTTGTTTGTCTAAGACTTCGGACATATATTCGCTAAAACGACATAGGTTAGTTACAGTTGATCGTCTGTCAATGAATCCATGCTGACTAGGGGATAGAAAACATCTCACAGAAGAATATAAATGTGTATAAATGATGGATTCAAAGACTTTCGAAAAGTTGCAAAGGATAGAGATGGGTCTGTAGTTGGTTACATCTGCAGAATCATCCCTCTTCAGTACAGGGCAAATACTAATAAATAAAATTTTCCATGTTACAGGATATTCGGAATTCCACAACATTAAATTGAATAAGTAATGTAGAAGTTTAACAAACACCACAGCACAATCACACAAAAGAAAACTAGGAACTCCATCTGATCTGAGAAGACTATTCTTGCAAGTTTTTAATTTTGCCAAGATTACGATCTCCGTAATTTCAAGAACATGAATATTGAAAAGATTTTCATGATCTAGGGAGTGAATCGAACCTATTTTGTCAAACGGTGCATAAACACTGCTGAAGTGCTCAGCAAATGCGTTCATTGTTTGAGAAGAGGTGTTAAGTTCTTGAGAGTTATATTTGAAAACCCCAGGTATGCGAGTATTGTTCTTTCTGCTATGAATACATGACCATAATCCTTTGTAATTGCTGAAGGCATCACTGATAATTCATGCACAGTGTCTTCTAAGGGTTCTAAATTTTTGATAATATGTATTTCTATGTATAATATGTATTTCTTGTGGTTTTTACGTCCGTAATGCTTTTTGCGCAGGTTTTTAATTGTCCTTGGAGTAAACTATGGTGGGTAACTACGTTTAGAGCCTCTGGAATTGTATTCAGGAACAGTACATTGCAGAACGCTATATAGTATGCCATAAAAAGCACTACATTGACACATTCCGTACTAAGAATAGGCGACCAATCAGTGTTTGAGCACATATCAGTAGTAGAATAGCTATGAGAGTTCTGGCGCAAAGTCCCATAAGATTTAACACAGGGGTCTAAATTTACTTTTCCGCCATCTTGGATTTCATGAGGAGTGAGGGAGAGATAACACATCTAAATCGTTCAACTGCAACAGACAACCCTTCGATTATAACAGATAACCGTCCAATTATAACAGATAACCGTTCAATTATAACAGATGACCGTTCAATTATAACAGATAGCCGTTGCAATCGAACAGCTATCTGTTGTGATGGAACGGCTATCTGCTATAACTAAACGGCTATCTGTTATAATTGAACGGTTATCTGTTATAATTGAATGGTTATCTGTTATAATTGAATGGTTATGTGTTATAATTGAACGGTTATATGTTATAATCGAATGATTGTCTGAGGCAGTTGAACGGTTGAGGTGTGCTCGGGTTTCTCTATCTCTCCCCCACTACTGATGAAATCCAAGATGGCGGAAAAGTAAATGTAGACCCCCGTGTTAATTCTTGTGAGATTTTGCTCCAGAACTCTCATAGCTATTGTACTCATATCGTACTTTATGGGAAGCTAGCTTTTGCAAAATATTTTTTTATGCACGTTACTATTTACAAATTGTGGTCCCTATATCTGTTACATTGTAGTCAACCGAAATGTGAAGCGATGGATGATGAGAATCTTCAGTTAATAAGGGTACTACATCTTGCTCCACCGTACAAGATAAATTAGCGATAACCATATTCAATAAACGATTCTTAGAATCAACACAAGTATTAAATTGAGAAAAATCACAGAATTTTAAGAAATTATTAACAATAGTACATTTCGAATCACCTAAGCTAGTATTACATAATGGTACATTAAAATCACCCACCCATCAGTAATCCTATAACATATGAAATATATAATTCATATGTTATTTCCTACATAGCAAAATACATTCATTAACAGTAGTAATGCACTATTAATTCTTTTTTGTCTTAACTCAAATTGTTAGGTATTACTTCCTACCCACAAAGTTCATGTATCTGATAAAATAATGAATTGAAGAGGGAGATACTTGTTGAAACTGCATGTTAAGAATATATAATAACAAAACGAGTAATGAGTTTCAAATACTTTAATTTAATAAACCACTACAATTGTTTCGCCACACAGTGGCACCATCAGGTGAATGAAAGTATAATAGCAATGTTACTCACTAGTTTAAATATACTTTCATCCACCTGATGATGCCACTGTGTGGCGAAACAATTGTAGTGGTTTATTAAATTAAATTATTTGAAACCCATTACTCGTTTTGTTATTATATATTCTTATCTGATAAAATCCGTTATTTAGCATCCGCTAAAGCTATCAACAAAACAATGGAAGAACCATATGTAAAATGAAACACTGTACGATATAAAATTATTTTCAAAGAGAAAAACCCATAAGTAAAACAAACCGTACGCCCACAAGGTGGCACTTGCTGGAATCTAAAACGTTTTTATACAGAACAATTTTATATAGTTATGCAATAAGCATTTGTAGTAAATTTCAAGTTGAATGAAAAAATGAAACCACAGCGATTAAAACTTCGGAGATCATTCTCATTTGATGGCCGCATGTCAACATGTTAAAAATATTTTCACATAAAAAACTTGAAATGACCGTTAAAAGTTGCATTGCAAATATCCTGTTCGTAAGAATGAAATCACCCGAAAATATTCTACGCGTAGGTTGCACATATTGGAACTTATTTATTGTCCACTACCTCAGCGGATTGTTTCTTCTAAAAACACTTGATAATGTAAATACAAAGACGTATTTGCCCCGCAAACATTCAGTACTATACAATGCGGAAGTGATTCATATTTGCAAAGATGAACTTGTATTAGTGTTCAGCTGACAGTGAGAAAAAAAAAACATATGTTATTACATCGACGTAACATGTATACAATGTAATCAAAGTTAATAATTTGGAGAGCAAATCATAAAATTTTCAAGACCAACGCATTTGTATTAGCAACGGTCGCAATTTTATAACACCAACAACTTCAGGAAACGTCTAACGCATTCCATAGCTTTGAAATGCATTAATCATTTTTACCATGATATTTAAATATGTATACCGGCGCCAAGTATGTTAAACAAAGACCTTGTTAGAAGCCGCATAATTCGGGGAATATGACGATATGTAATTATTAAAACCGTTGAAAGTCTAACATACTCTCCTTTCCTTAGCGACTAAAATGTATTATACAGAGTTCAGTTCAATTAATTTTTTTGCAATCGCTCTAAACAAGTTATACTTATGTAAAATAACCACACAAAATATACGTATCTCCATGAAAAATGTTGCTATTATTTAAAATCAAATTAACATGTAAGAGACATAAATTTAGCCTAGCAGGAAATAACAATTTTAATTTTTTTAACTTAAATTCAGAAATTAATTAAAAGAAGATTTAAAAAATCTTCTTCTAATTAACTACTCTTAATACTAACAAAAAGATTGCAATGTTTAACGTTCCTACAGCGTTAATTAACTAAGTGTGAATTAAAGTGTGTCTTTAAAGATATACCGAGTGCACGCGCTCATGCTGCGATAGGGGGCCTAATGTGTCGGGCAAGAAGTGTATTTCTCCGATGCATCTATGTATTAGATAAAGATGAAGCAAGACATACATTCGCCAGTATCGGCACAGTAGAGTATTCACTTCTAACAAACTAAAACAACTGGCAAGAATTCACTCTGTATAATGCAATGGCCGACCAGAGTAATTTAATTCACCAGAGTAAGAAATATGGTATCAAGATGTTTGAACAAGTTTACAAATTGTAATTGCAAGAACCAAAATCTGAATTGAATAAGGTGTCAGAATCGCTCAATCGGGTTTTCACATTCCGAGGTGCTTTGGTGTAATATTTTAGCGATTATCAAGAGAAGCCAACCACCAATCAATCAGAATTTTGTATAACTTACAATACAACACACCATGGAGTTTAAACAACGACACATTGTTATCTGGATATGTGTATTAATACTAGACATTTCGGAATATGTCTACAGCCCTAAGCATTCCCAACGAGCACCAAAGTAGCTGAAACCGAGACTGGAACCTATTTGGAGTAGCTTAGACGTAATCGCGACTATAAATATTACTTTTTTTGTATAAATTACTTTAATTACCAAATTTAAAGTCTCCG